>LIEC01010181.1:0-49750 GCA_001925005.1 Drosera capensis | reverse complement strand
TGGGATCAGAAGCAGCATTCATGAATTCCGGACTGATTCGACTGAACTTAAAGTCAGAGATGGCTTAAACAATAAATCTCATTTGAACTTTGAAGCCATGAAATATCATTCCAACCTACCATCAACAACACTTAGCAAATCTACAAGGGAAACTTGAACCTCGATGAACAAATCATCTTGAGCCTGCAACTTGACACATTGAACAAAACATCTAACCTGAAATGAACCAACACAAGGGAATCAGGCTTTTTCACCGCTGTGAGCAACGTAATACTGATATCTTGATTTTCCTGTCCTAGAACCTTTCACTAATCTAAGTTATGGGAATGGAATTCAAGATAATGCATTGCTTCAAAAGTGAACTGAAATATCCTCATTTAGGCACATTGCATTATTCCCGCATTTCACCAATCACAACCATTCATCCCTCCCTATGCCACACAGCAATTCGATAAGGCCAAACGATTTCCAATAACGAAACAGTCACACAATTTTAGACCATCACCTCCACCACATTCTAATCCGACCCAACTAGAACAGATACCCAAGAATCTTGAACCAGAACAAGAAGAAGGAAAAGCTCACCTTCTTCTTCTTGACAGGTTTGAGGATCTTGATGACACAGTTCTCATTACTACTCGATCGAACCCCCTTGAAAACCTCGCTATACTTTCCCCTCCCTACCTTCCTAACAACCTCGTAATCATCCTGCTCCCTGCAAACCAAATCACCATTCACACAGAATCCAATTATCCAATCCAATTCAATTCAATTCAGTTCAGTTCAAGATTCAATCAAATAGGAGTTGGAAATGACGAAATTACCCCCATTGGATGACGAGGGACTCGTAATCCCAATACTCCTTGGGGCGAATCACATTGACGTCGGCGTAAACCCTAGCCATCGATGCGGCGCCGGCGCGGCGGATAGCTTTCCCGATTCGTTGCGCCAGCGTTGCTGCTGCCGTGGTTGGTGGTGCGGCGGCGGGGGCGGAAGAGAGAGAGGGAGGGAGGTGAGGGAATGAGATGGGGAGTTCCAGGGCAAGAGATTTCATGGGGAGTGATTGATTGTAGATCAATGTGAGTAGAAATTTTAGTTTGACCAACAAAGTTCAAAAAGTATTCCTCTTCTTTTGACTTTATATGTATATATATTGATAAAAAAACTATATAGTGGGGAAATCAATTTTTTTAATAAAATTATAGTAATGATAATAATGATAAGTTAATTTTATATTTCAATTTGATACTAAGATTATAATCTTATCTCATCTTTGTAACGAATAATAAAATAATAAGTATTGAATAGTATTAAAAATCAAAATGTTGGAAGGAGTGCTTTTTTCGTCTAATAATACTTGTAATATTATACAATAATTGTATTATTCATTATATATTTAGATATGTTATTTTTACTATTAAATTACTTCATCCGTTTCATATCTGTGAAATTTGATGAATAAAATATAATATTTTTTTAATGATAATGAGATTGATTAATGAGATATACCATGTACTGTAGTATATATGATTATTGTTTTGGTTTTCCATTCTTGTTTGAATCTACAAGTCAATTTGAGTCATGTTTTTTTTTTTTACCATTCAATTTGAGTCATGTCAGGGACTGAATCATCTTACAATAATTTGCTTCTGTTGGAATCGAAGTTACATATTTATATTGATCATGCATTATGTTACGTTGTTCTAATCTGAAGTCTGTTTAAACGACTTGTTAGAAACTCTGTAAATGTTAGTGCAAGGCGCGGGAAACGCTTCTTACAACCTCAGGATTGTTTACCAGATCAATGCTCATATGATTCATGAAGCTCCATAATGTGATATTGGATGTATCATTCTCCAGTATGGTCGTATCGGCGACTTTGCATCAATAGCAAACATTATCTTGTTGTTTTGCCAACGGAAAGATTCTGGTGTTGAGGACAAAGTGTAAGAGTATAGAGTGCCGTGGAGAAAACAAGGCAACTTGGAATCATTACGATCAAGTGTGAGTCGAATATGGACTGCAGATATATGTAGAGACTGTTCAGCAGTTGAGATCCAATTTAGGAAATTGAATGTGGCCTCTCGACAAGTTGTTTTAAGGTGCGGCTAAGATCGAGTAGGGATACGGTACCTACATGCATACATATATGTAAGTTGCAAAGTGAAAACAGATGCTTCAATCTGACACTGATCATGTTGTGGCGGCCGGGTTCCTTGTGATGGGCAAACTGCCGTCGTAAGTGCATTTAAACACATCTGGTTTCTTCACTATCTTGGGTCCTACTGGCACTTTCCCCGTTTTAGGACGAATATCCTGCAATGAAAAGGCCAAGAATCTATTAGAAGACGAAGCGAAAGAATGGAGCTCTTGATAAGAAAGTGTCAAAAGGACAATAAACGTGAGAAGTAGATTAAAACTAGTGAAGCTACGCCTTAACTTTGCTTGCTATGGCTCTCTCTCGCTGCAGTATTTTCCGCAAAGCGAGAGATTGTTTATGTCAAGACTATATCCCATGACTCAAGACTCGAGACTCTTGACACGAGTATGAGTGTTCTGGATTGAAATGTTCTAGGATATTGATACCTGATCAAAAATGACAATTGGTATTGAAAGGGTGGCCACAGCATTTGGGGAATCAACAATGCTAGCTAGCCTCCCTTCACAAGGGCAACAAGATAGAAGAAGGTAAACCTGATAAATATAAAATTCAATGTCATTTTTCTTTAATCTTGTTATTTTTGCATTGAAAATAAGCTGATGCAGGTCGAGAAAATATCGAACCTGCTCTTTGGAGTACCCTAACTTTGAGAGATAGTCAATGGCATTGAGTACTGCACGCTTATAAGCTACGGTTGCATCAAGGAAATGTTGCCTTCCGCTCTCATCCACACTGATGCCTTCAAATACCAACCACTCAGAAAAACTTGGCTTCATAGGACCTATCTCAAAGATCGGGTTGACGTGGAGAGGTGTCGGTCCCATTGGCGTTAGGTACTCTTTCATCCCACCTCGTATAATATCGCACCTGATATAAATAATCAAAAGGGAGGCTCTTGATTTGTAGAAACAGGAAATCGTTCCAAGTTTTATGCACAAGGGAACAAAATTTTAGATTTTTTTTTTTTGCAAACTAAACATCTGAGAATTTCTAGGCATGTGCTAACATGCTGAACCCATGGAGCCTGTAAAATGACCACAGAGGATAAATATTAGGTTGGTTTTTGTTTGATAATGAGTTATCGAGTTGAGTGATCAATGAAGCCATATGTGGCTCGAGATGAATATACTTTGAACTGCAATGCAGGAAAATTACTTGAGTTCAAGAAAGCCGCTCATCTCAATAGCTCCACAGAATGCTACTTCACCTTCTCCCTGAGAGAAGTGCATGTCTCCTGTGCTGAGATTTGCTCCTTCCACAAATACTGGAAGGTAAACCTTTGAACCTCTGTTGAGATTCTTGATGTCACAGTTTCCTCCATTTTCTCTTCCTGGTATTGTTCTCGCTGCCTCCTTGGCAATCTTTTCCCATTCAGGAGCGCCACCTTCGACCTGTAACAGGCTTTTCAAATACGATTGAGCAAAAAACAGTGATGCTTGAATCTGCTCATAATTTAGTATCTTTTTTTTTCTTGGAACTGAAATGCGTGCTTCCCACCTTTCCCAAAAGGCATCCTTTGCTCGAGGGCAAGTTTTGCTAGTGGTCGTGTATGAAGAACCTCGCACAGCTTGTAAGAATTCAGACCTTCTAGATATTGCTCTCTTTTGTTCCATATATCAAGGAGCTCCTTTGATGGTGCAGTCCCGACTATGCCCGGTGCGTTAAACCCGGAAAACGTACACCTAGCTTGCATGAAATTGTTATTTACAGACATTACAGATACAATTTCACATGACTGTTATAATCTTATTGTTATCTATGCAAAACCAAGATAAGTGCCGAAATAATTCACCTGGGATCTGGGGAGAGGAGGCATATATCCCTTCAAAGTACCAAATAGCTTTAGCAGCACTTGGGAAATGATCCGTTAAGAACCCTCCGCCATTTTCCCTGTCAAATATCGCTGTAAACCCCCATTCATCTCCAGGAAGAGGACCCAAGTTGAGTATCTCAACCACAAGAATATCTCCTGGCATGGCGGGAACTCCATCCATATCCACTATTCCGATTAGTCCACGCAGGTAATGAACCTGCACCATGTAGAGAACGAGCAAGATAAACCAAGTGTGCGTCCATGACGCAATCTGATAAGTAATGTCAAAACTCAAAAGCGCTTAAAGAGCTGGCTTTATCCCTAGGCAGCACAACAGAGCAGAGATTCCGCGTTACATCTATGACAACCATGGATCCAAACGAACCAGAACTTCAACGATATACTATGTTCAGTATCATCATAATCAGCTTTCATTGTTTTAAAAGGGATATAAAACTCAGTTCAAGGGGCTCATTTCTTGATAAGAATCTCAAGGTTAGGCTGAGTCAGTTGACTTACAACGGAAAGATCCAAGTACTTGACATCCGAAGCACTATTATTATCGCCAATCGCACCACCAGTCCAATCCACCATCTCTACTCTAAAGATCTCCCCAGTCCTAACCTCAGCAACTGCGGGTATGTCCGGGTGCCAGCGATCGTGTAGAGGTAACTTCTGCTCCCATGGTTTCTTTTTCAGATCAATTGGGACTACTAGTCTTGGAGTCCTTGGAACCATAGATGATCAATACCATTGAAGAGTCTGATGATGTACTGATGTTCGTCAAGGTTGAACGTTGAAGGTTGACATCAAAGCATTCACTTATTGCCAAAAGGTAAGATCACTTTTATGCATGGTCCTCGTCGATCACAATAACAATACTTGTGTGGACTTTGTATCTTCATCTGGGCTCTACTCTTTGGGTTATCTTATTGGGTTTTGGTATTCTGGGTCAAGGTTTTTGATACATTGGCTCCAACCACTCGCCCCAGCTGCCATTTTGGGTATAATGCAAGCATTTCTGCGAAACAGACGAAGAAACATCGGTTATCTCCTATTTCGTCTATCCGTGCATCGTTCAATGTGGTCGATGGAAAGAGCAAATATAATCGATGAGATGATCGTCGCTATGTTCATGCACGAGTTAACCGTGATGAACCTAGAGATGGACAAAATCATAGGGATACTGATTCTTGTGCCTGCCCAATGTAACCTGTCATCATCAGGGGACATGAAATGAAGCAGAGCAAGAAATTGAAATCTTTCTTACAAGGAAAACATCGTGGCACATGGTCTCGTATCTGTACAAGGAAAGTGAACATTAAACCAGCAAATATCGAGTCAGAGTCACATGATCTAACAACAACATTACTCTTCTTGATAAAGAGTATAACTATGTAGAAAATCCTTGTTGCAAGTTCTTACCCGTGTATTGTTAAAAAACCGATATGTACACGTATTTCTATAATGAGCCGGAAAACCAGAGGATTAAAACAAAAACCCAAATCTCATGCAAACAACCTCTGATGACAACGCCGATAGAATCCATCCGTCTTATCATGAAAGTTCTGGATTCCAGGACATTTAAATCCATCTATTGTTCACCTTTTCTGTTAAACTTTCCTGGTTATGTTGTTTACGTTTTCCCCTAACTCGAAGACCGTCTTCTGTTTTTAACGCTCGCTCAAAAGTCAAAAAGATTTTTCTTCGAGATTGAACTAGGAAGAACTCACGACATGGGCAATAATCGTTTTTTCCGTCTTGTACCTTGACTGAGAGATCCATTAAGAACATTATTCATAAAAAAAATGGGTTAACTAGGAAGCAAATTACACATCCCCAGGTTCCAAGGACCATGTTGCAAATATTCAAGACCCGGAGGGTCTGTTTGAAATTAACCCTGCAAAGTTCTTTATTCTTCCACCTCGAGGAACCAGGAAAAGCAAAAAGCCAAACAAGTCACATCACCTACACGACAATAGTAAAGCATCGAGCAAGCAAGTAGTGGGGGAACTCAATCCAACGGTTCAGAATTTTCCAATCCGCGGAAAATCGCTGCCGCTTGCCCATTTCTTTTCTTTCTTTTTCTCTCCCAGGCCTTTTGGAATCTGACACACCACCCATTCCACTTTCTCTTTCCCCAGGATTTCCACTCCCTATACCCTTAACCATGGTTAACCCACCTTTGGACAATTATACTGGTCTATGAATCAAATATTCCCTCCTATTAAAAAAACCTGTTGTAAAACAAATATTCATGTAGATTGAATCGATTTACCGAACGATACATTCGATTTGATTTTATCTAACAATAAATATCAAAATTAATAAAATAATTAAATTTATAGAGAGGAAATATAAAAAAAGAAAGAGAGATTTTCTTTTCTTACAATGCGTACATACTATCTCTTTTTATAAGATTCAAGATAATTAATTAACACCTAATTTTTTATTTAATTAAAATAATTAAGTTTAATTAATAGTTAATTAGATAAATATCTTTAATATGTAAAGCAAAATATCTAAATTTAGATGTAAATACATCATTTTCAAAAGATAAATTATAATTGACAAATTACAACACTCCTTGATGTATTTATCACCTATTAAGATTGTCTCGTTAAAACCTTACCAGAAAAAACCTATTAGGATAAAAAAATCTGGACGAAGAAAAAAGAGTACAATCTCCTCCTCAAACAAAACTCTCTTAAACATTGGAATTTTGTTCAAGAAGATTATTAAGTTTTCTTATTCCTATCTTGTGCATGAACTTCATAGAGATTGCTTTCGATAATACTTTTGTGAATAAATTTATTAAGTTGTCATTTAAGCGGAATTGAAGAATTTGTCGCACATCAATGACCCCATCATTCTGAAAATCATGTGAAATTTTTTTAATGATATATGTTTTATTCTGTCGTCTTTGATGTAGTTTTCTATGAGTTATGCTAAACAAGCTCATCATCTTCATATAAAATTATAGATTTTTCACGAACTAAAGACATCCTACATGACTCTTATATATATTGTATCATGGATCTCAATGATACACATTCTCGACTAACCTTGTGCATTGCTATAAGCTCTGAATGGTTGTTGTAAGACTTTATTTTACCGATCTTCACGATATTACGATATCCCTAAAAGTAAACACATAACATGTTTATTATCTTACTTCGTATAGATCTAACAAGTATCAGCACCTGTAAATCCAACCAGGGTGGATTTTATTTCTCTTGAATAAAATAGCCTCATATCGATACTTGAGCCACATAGATAAGAAAATTGATTGCATTACGGCTGATTCATGGAACTAACAAATGATATTTTTTTGTAAAATTATCACGAAACATTAAAGATAGATTTAATTATATATTATAACATTAGTTGTAAATAAAATTGTATCATATTATTTAGTGAAGTATTAAAAAATAATATATCGAAATACATGATGAATAATATAATTAATGTATAGTGTTATATTTTTCATAAGACGAAGAATATCATTTTGTGAGTTTCTAATCATTAAATTTAGGTTTCTCATGTCTCTCCATGTACTATAACACTTGTACGGGTTCACATTTGAATATTTTGATTGTTAACGTACAGTGTACATGTGAAGATTGGTTCGAACATATACACGCTGTGCTTTAATGTTGTATATCGTTTGGGTCGAACTCGAAAAGTCGGGTCGAAGCTTGGCAATCGGACCACGCATAGATTTGTTGGATCGGATGATTTGAGTCTGATCTAGATGTGGGAGCTTACATGAATCAAAAACAATAAGTTCGGTTAGTTGAACCCGATGTGAGATCTTTGGAGATCGATTCCGATATCTGAGTCAATCTTTTTTCCAGAAATGAAGATTAATAACTAAAATGACAAAGTTTGGATCAAAGAAAAGTTTACCTTTTTAAGTAGTGAATCAAGATATTTATAAAATATTATTTATCCTTTACATGATAGATAATTATCATCATTTTAAAAGATGTGAGACTTAATAATATCTGAAGTATCATTTGATTTTTTCTAATACATTTTTGGTTTAATTATGTTTGGATTTTTTTATTGAACCCTTGCCCCATGGAATGACAATTAATTTACACCAACCCTATATGGATCCGCTCTTAAATCAATCAGTTATAAAATAAACACTATAACACATAAAGGACAAAGACACAATCGGTCAAACTTGGGTCGATGGAAGACAGAGGAGAAGCACACCATTTTATCACACACTCATATGTCTTTACATATTTATAATAAAAACGCCGTGTCTTTAGGAAATTTAAATATCTAATATCATTATTTAAAAAAAAACCAATTTATAATTGAATTGCCTGATCTCATAATCAGAGAAAAATAAATTCACTGAATCAACCCATCTATCAATACGACAATTACCCGTAATCCCAAAACCGAAGGTTTGCTTCATCAGACTCTAGTCACTCTATATATTCCCCCATCTTCACTCCCCACCCCACCATTTCCCTCTCCCCTCACAATCCTCTTCTACTCCCACCCCTCTCCACTCAACCCAGTCACAAACATTCTAGTCACACAACCAACAATCAAGAGTAACAGAACAACGAGCACAATCAAGATCATGAGTTGCAATGGATGCAGAATCTTACGCAAAGGCTGCAGCGAGACCTGCGTGCTCCGCCCGTGTCTTCAATGGATCGAGTCCGCCGAGTCACAATCCCACGCCACCGTCTTCCTCGCCAAGTTCTTCGGTCGCGCTGGCCTCATCAACTTCATCTCCAACGTGCCCTCCTCCCATCGCCCTGGTAAACAAACAACAATAAAACCTCTATCAAAATGATTTCACAGTGTCTATCGATAACCAAATGTATACAATCTTATACTGTTATCGATAACAGAAAGAAAATGTTAAAACAGAAATTGAGTACTCATCAATTGAAGCGAAAACGTTGAATCGAATCAACATGATTACACAGTATCGTCTCAATATGACGAGATGCACACTGTCTTACTCTTGTTATAATCGACTGAGTGTGACGAACTGATCGATCGATTGATTCTTTGTGATTTCAGCGTTGTTTCAATCGCTGTTATACGAAGCCTGTGGACGGACCGTGAATCCGGTGAACGGCGCGGTAGGGTTGCTGTCGACGGGGAACTGGCACGTTTGCCAGGCCGCTGTCGACACCGTGCTCCGCGGCGGCGTTCTCCGCCCCGTCCCGGAGTTCCTCCACCACCGGATCTCGCCGCCTTTCCCCTTCTCCGACGACAACGCCTCCGACACCAACACCACCATCACCAACAAGAACAATCGAAGCCGCAAAGTCAGCGAAGACGATTCTGCGCTTCGATCGGCAAAGAGGAGATCGGCGGCGAGTTTTGATCTGAGCCTTGCACCGCCGCTAGGGTTTGGTGAATCGGCGGCGGCGGCGACGCCGTCGAGGAACTCGGAGGAGTCGTCGGCGATGACAAGGGAGAGTTTCGAGAGTGGATTTGGGGGTGATCGGGAGAGCAAAACGACGACGTTGCTCTTGTTTTCCTAGATGAGGTTGAGATGTGAAATGACTATATTGACCTTGCGATGATGAGTGGTGTTTTTGGGTTTGTAATATGCCCTGGTGTCATGATTCCGGTGAGATCTTGTACCGTGATGATGATCATAGTCGGAGGAAGAAAATGGCAATGGATGTGGTGCATTAGGTTGCACTACAGGGTTTTGAGGGCGTATGAATCTGGTGTCGAGATAACTTGTTTTGGGCAATCAGTAATCTATGTTTTGGATAACCAAACACGAATTTATAAACTTTCGTGTTGATGATCATAGTCGGAGGAAGAAAATGGCAATGGATGTGGTGCATTAGGTTGCACTGCAGGGTTTTGAGGGCGTATGAATCTGATGTCGAGATAACTTGTTTTGATGTCGAGATAACTTGTTTTGAGCAATCATTAATCTATGTTTTGGATAACCAAGCACGAATCTATAAACTTTCGTGTTGGAATGATCGTTATCATGGATTTCTTTAAGGATTGTCTTTTTCATGTATGTTGCTTCTATTTTTGCTTTCACAAGTAACTATTCAAATCTTAACATGGCCGATAACAGAAAAGACCGGAGCAATTGTTAGTTTAGCAATTGAATTTTGGTCAAGTTTGCAACCTTACTTTGGATCGTAACGAACCATTCGAAATGTCCAAACTTTAAAGACTACTGCAGGGGAGAGTACAATCGGGATTTCATAGAAGACCAAGGCTGAGGCATGGAAAGAGCTTGACAAAACCTGAAAACGCGAGTCTTGCTCCCCGCCTCATTACTCATGTACATTGTTGGTTCATTTGTATTTTAAAAAATGATAGCTTTGGGCTGTTACAAGCACAAAGACATCCTACCCAAAAATGACACGGTGAGAGGGACAGAGAAAAGTAAAGGAACTCGCCTTCGTAGGATGGCCAAAGGTCACAAATACTATACCCCTCTCTCTTTCCGTTCGGAATTTATACTTATTGATCGATATATGATTATATATATATATATATATATTGAATTTATATAAAATATAATAAAAAATAATATTTTTTTAATATTAGTGTGATTTACTGTAACAATATGAGAAAAACTAGTGATTATGTTATAACACACTGATTATTTTTATGAAAAAAAATTACTAAATAAGGTATGTTGTATATATTTTGGAACAATATAAATAGACTAGTTTTGTATATAATATGGAATAGAGGAAGTAGTAATTACTCGCTCCATCCATAGATTTTGCATCGTTTTATCATTTTGGAATTTTTTTTGTAATGTTCATATTTAGAAAATGTTACTACGTGGTTAGAAATTAAAGTAGATGAAGAAAGAAATATTATGTGGTTGAGAGCAAATATTTTTCTCTCCTTCCGTTCGAAATTGAAAGCAAAAGAAGATAGATCTAAATTTACTTAAATAAAATAAATATTGTAAAATATATGGGACGGAGGGAGTACCACATTAGATTATTAGTTACTAATAAAATTATTTACTCTCTTCTTCTCAAATAAATTATGATGATACGTATTTCGATACGTTCGTTCTTATTTTTAATGATGTGAGAAAAAAATTTAAATTGACGCATTAAAATTCATAACTTAATATATCATTAGTGTCTCATAATAATTTTATAAAAAAGAAATTTTGATCGTACTAAAATATATCTCGAAGTATGTGCCATCGTAATTTATTTGGAACGGAGGGAATATGTTACAAATCATTTACGGAGTGATCAAATATTATTTTATCCAAAATAATCATGAAACAATAATAATAATTTAAGTTATATACTTCAATCCGGATTAGTGAAATAATTTTTTTAAAATAATATTCCCTTTGTTTCGAATTATTTACAATGATTTGAAAAACACACATATCGAGACAAAATTTAACTCGTATCTTGGGACTATTAAATATTATTTTTTTTAAAATCATGTAATATTAATGATAATTTAAATTATGTACTTTAATTTTACGGTAGTGGTATAATTTTTTTACAACATTAAGACGACAAACAAATTTTTTTAAAAATACGTATTGAATAATAATATAATAATTAAGAATATTATATTTAATATGAGATAAAAAAAATTAATAATGTAATGTTGTTATTAATTACGGATGAAGGGAATACTTGATTGGTTTTAATTCAATGGCATCTATAGAGAAGATATTTTGACAGGAAAATCGTACTGTTCTAACATTCAATTGCATTTTTTTTAATATTTTACTCTCTCTGGCAGGGAAAATTACAAGGTGTTACCGCATGCATATTAAGAAATTGAGTTGAATATAAAATAAATGATCTCCTTGTAGAATTGTTTTTTCATAAAAATAATAATGAAAATATTGATGTGACCTAAAATAAAAATAAGAGTGATTGAATAATTTTGATCTCAATTTTTTTATATAAAATTATAATTTTTATGAGACAAACAATTATAAAAAAATTATTGTATTTTTTCTTGACAGAGGGAATATTATTATTGATCACCAATGAAGTGCGATTAGTAATTATTGCTTTATCACGAAATTATCACCAGTATTGATAGAATCTCATCAGCCAAAAAAAACGCTAGTATTGATATATACAATATCCTCAAGGCCTATAACGTGATATAACTATATATCTAAATTAGACAAATTTTGATAGGTCTCGTATAATAAAACATGGCCTAAAACTTACAACTACTTCGAATATGTGAACAACAAAATTCAAGCATGTAGCTCTCACTTTTGCTTTGCTTTCTATGTGGTGCCAATGCTATATCACAAAAGTATCATATGAAACTTTCAAATTCGATTCTGTTTCCTTCTTGAGAAAGGCACTTTGTGATACTACTTAGCCGTGACCACTGGCTAGCTTATCGCGATTTATGGATCAGCCTCGGAGTGATATTTATGGATCATATTGTTTCCGAAACAAAATTAATGTAGTTTATGACGAATGCATTCCTTTGCTATATGATCATACTGCTTATACATTTGTTGATAAGATTAGGATTATGATTATGATCATCTACATAATGTTACCTTGTTGTAGGTTTCTTTCTAGACTTTAGCATAATATGGGTGACTTAGTATAATATGGGTGACTTGAATTATTCATTGATATGACAAGCTCTTTTGTAACTTTCTTTGGGAAGGGCATATTTCCTATTCAGGAAAGTAAAAAATTCATGGGAATATGAAAGAAAATGCTCAAAGATTTTTGTTTTTCAGTAATATTTCAATGAATGGTTTTGGTGGATTTGCAACTACTCCCCTGAATAAGACAACTGTTTTATGGTGTAAGCACTGAATTATTGGATTAATGACTATTGGTAGGATATTTCATTGGGAACTCAAAAACTTTTATAATGTCGACCATGAAATTTTAGAAGTTTGTTTGTCCTCAAACAATGCAGAGGAACTTGATTTGTGTATTTCGTGTGGTTTGAATACAGGTATATTGGAGTATCAAATAATCCATCACCTTAACATTTACATCCTTAACTCTCATTTTTCACACACATTTTTTAAGTCGATATGAATCGTCTCAAAGTTAAGGACTTGTTTGATATTATTTTTATTTTTATTTTTTTTTTAATTTTATTAATTGATGAACAAAAGTGTTTATCTATGATTTTTGTTTTTAAAATAGATGTAACGAAAGTGAAAAAAAAAGATTTTTTTTGTCTAAATATAATATTTTTAATATATTTATAAAAAAGTTATTTTATTTTATAAAAAATTTCAGTTATTATTATTAAATTTTTATTCATATAATTAATTTTTATTTTAATAATTTTAAATAATAATATCAACTTCGAACGGGAGTGATGAATCTAGCTCATTGGATGGTAGTGGGGGGAAGAAGGGGATAAAATGGAACCTTGAATGAGCCAATCACAATGAAGCAACTAAATAGTTGTCGGTCCAAACTGGGCAAGTTGGATTAAGAAATTCGCACCAAGCTAGACTCCTAATTATTGGGGCACTATTATTTAGAATCATTTCACCCGTGACAGATGGACGGCATGTAATATTGAACGAAGATAAATGGAATGAAGTCATCAGAATATTTTTGATATTTTTTCAATCCTAATCGAATTATAATTATTTTATTTATATAATAATTTATATGTATATTAATTATTATGATAAATATTAAATTATCATTTGAATTTTATGAGTGAAAAGAATGAAAAAAAGAATAGTAAAAATGAGTTAATGTGATAAAATAAATAATAATGATGTTTTGATATTTTTATATGAAAATTTTTTTTCAAACAATGTAGGATTACGATTTAATTGAGACGATCCAATTTAATAAATTATAATTTTATTAGGACGAAGATAATATTATAAATATTTGACTCAATGAAAAAGAACAATTACATCAGATTATATAAATTCAACAAGTTATCATAATATTGTAATATTTTTATTTTTAATAAGTAAATTTATTATAACATTATACAAAATAAAATATGAAAAGTCAAAAAAAGAAGAAGTAAGAGATTATGATGGAAATGATCCAATGAGGCATGAAATCCTTTCATCATGTGTTTGACAACGAATCACAGAATAAGCTTCTGGTACAGTAATAAGCTCATGTTACAGTAAAGCGACTGTCTATGCCCGAGCCGGATCCTCTCCCTTTGTAAACAAGCAGCGTTGTATAATTTGATGTTTTTTTGATTTTTTGTTTACTTTTTAAAAAATCTGAAAATAAAATTTAAAACCCTAATAAGAAAATATCAATTCTAAAAAATAATCCCATAAAAATTTATATCTATAAAAAAAACTCAATCAAAAAATTAAAACAAAATTTAAATCACCAAACAAATATGAACAGTTGGATAAAAAATATCTGTTCAAAACCCAAATGGCGTGGATCCTATTCCGCCTAAATATTTCGTACAACCAATTAAATGTGTAATGTCATTTATATTCGTAAAAATTCCATAAGTCAATGTCACATTCAAATAGGCGATCGGGAAAAACCGGGAGCGTGACGGGGATTCCATCTCCTAGGTTTTGTCTGTTGCGAAGCTGCTTTGTTTGAAAATACTTCATATTCTATATTATGCGAAAAATCGGGGCACATTCCAAGCTTCTTGGTTGATCAGGTTCACTGCATGTTGCCGTCTCCCAGCTCATCCCTCTCATAATTTATTCCTAAAGATAACTTATATTCATTATATTTAAATGAAAAGTTAGGTTAAATTGGGAAAGGCCGTGATTCAAACAACCTGTCTCCTGTCTCGTGTATATCCATGGATTGGTAGAATACATAACAACAATAACCCAATATTTTTGGTTTTAGACCAGACCTGGATGGATTGATAAAATACATGATCCAATATTATTTATAAAAAGAAAAAGGTTAAAACTTTCATATTTTTGAATCAGTAAGATTGATTTAACACGATAAAAAACAAAGGAAGAACACAATCTTGGGAAAAAATAATTATTAAAAATAAGGGTTTAGGGAATATGATAGTAAAATTATGTGTTATTAGGGATGAATGAAAGTTGAGAATTTAAATGATTTGAAAATTTCAAGAATAAAAGTTTTTTTAAAAAAATCTCTATCGTTGGATGTGTCTTCATCTCATATTTATTAAAATATTTTGATCCGAGTATTAAATTTGGGTGGATTATTATAAAAAAATTTATTATAATATTTATATATTGTAACAGATGAGATTGAAATGATATTTTTTATGTTAAAAAATTATTAAAAAAGTTTATAATATTTTTAAGACTGATAAAAAATAATATGATTAATATAATATCGTATGATTATCATTTACTTGGGCCTTCGAGATACTGCTAGTAATTCTCTTCCATAGTGTAAGCATTTTTTGATCTTATCATGAACATCATCATCAACTTAGACACCACTAGGCTTTGTTTAATAGGCATCTTATCTCTTAAGCCCTTATAAATATAATAAAATCACGTCCATATCATTGAAAAGACCACCGGCTTTTTCTTGCATGATTAACCCGTAACTTTTTAAGCGCACTAACCTCACACATTTAATCATATAAGCATGGCCTGAGTTCCTATCTTAAACCATACATGCTATGAGTTCCTATCTTAACTAAAAAAATATAGACTGAAAAACTATAAAAAAAAAGAAAAAAAGAAAAGAAAAAGACTGAAAGCTTTTCGTACATGATATATAGCCTATAAAATTTGTAATCAAAGTCGTCATCATATCATTGGAGCAATTAACAACATGCTCACCCCATTATACCCGAAAAGGATTATCTAATCGGTTCATTTGATCCTTTGACTCACGCAAGAGCCAACCCCTTTGAAGTAAACAAAATTGTATTTGTACATTGGCCCCTTGTTCTTCAAATAGAGAGCTTGAGTGTATAGACTTACAAGGTTTAATTTACTCGTATCACTCACTCATCTCATTGGGTTCATCCGTGCTACAAAAATAAAATAAAAAATATATATACTTTATATTATCATAGATGTATATGTATGAATATATGTTTCTTTTTCATATCAAATTACGTTTGATATGTTTGATCGTCGTTACATACGTGTCAAATTTTATATCGACATCTATAAAATAAATCCGTTGTATTTTTTTTTTCAAACCGGACAGAGGCAATACCGACAACAGCTGGTCAATTTGAAATTGTCTCCAACGAAAAAAAGACAACAAAAGTGGGTAAACAAAGCCATGTGTAATTTGTTCATCTACGTTTCTCCACGTCTGAAAATAGAAAAATTAGCAGAGCTCATTAAAATTTCGAGCTTATAATTATTCCAAGACATTGAGAAATTACCAGAATAAACATTCATCTCTGAGGATTAAATCAGCTGATTAGTAATAATACTAGTGGACGATCACGATATATGGCAAAAGATTGAGTAACATACCGTTCAAGCGTGACATTTTAGAAATATTACATGATAACTATACAATTCAACATATATTTTAAGAAATATTATTATTCATCTTAATAATACAACAAAATTACGTCAACTATTTATGATTGAAAAACATAACTTAAATTATCATTAACATGATAATTTTTCATAAAATCACGTTTCATCGTCAATGAACAACTTAAAATACACAAAACTTTTTTGATCCCGTTTGCAAAGGTTACAATTGGAATGGGACGGAGGGAGTATAATATTCCTGAATGTAGCGAAACGTTGGATTTGTAACATGGGCTTTAGGTATAGAAATGGACCTGCGGACCATTCACTGAAACTTGGGCTGGGCTTTGTACCTTGGCCTATGCTTCAAGTTCTATTAAGATTTAAGGCTGAAATGAATTACCACCAGATGGCTGGCCCGGACCAAATTTCTGGCAACATGGACGGCCCATATTCAGGCAAACAAATTCACTTCGCATGTTACAGCTCTTCCACAATCATGTTCAGGGACACACCAACCAGGTTGTCGTTATTGGCTTATCAAGAGAAGTTGCTCGAACTACCTCGTCGACATCAGTGCCGAACTCACATAGAGCAAGATGTAGCGCCGTTTGGAATCATTTCAGTGCCAATAGCAACATCGACATCATCCAATCAGACCCTGAAACAATATCACTATCGAGTTAATCCATCTCTAATGGTAATGGACGACGAAAATAGAACAGCATGTAAACAGGAAAAATTAAACTGATAACTATCTATACTGCTGAAATGTGGGAGTTCAACACGAGACCAGGGACATCGAATGCTCTAAGTCATCGACACCATAAGCCTCGTTGCTTATACTTCGCAGCTTTCACCGTCATCTCAAACGTGTAAGGAATGGCTCATACGAATAAACTATGCCAAAATAACATGCATCATGTTCAGAACCATGCATACAAAACAAACCTTCACGGTATAAAACGACAGAGCCTACCATAGTATGGCCTTGTACTTCAAAGCCATAGATTGTCTCCATATGATTGGCTTCTCTATGTTCAAGAATCAGAATCAAACCAGCCACCTTTGATCTTCACTTCATCTATAACTTCTGCAGTGATCATATGGCGCGAATACTATATCGCGAGTATCCCTTGAGCACATGCCTGCAAGTCACAAGTTACAAAGAGATTCAGACTATAGGAAAAGAACAGGGTCCTTGCGTTCTTTTGTGAAAATATTTAGCAATTGTGTGAAAAGTTCCAAGACATGCTCATAGTGCTTATTTTTTTGGCATGTCTTCTAGTTCTTGTATCTGAATCTTCCTAACAACTCAAAAAATTATGTGTTGCAGACTGCGGTTAATTTACGCTATTCTCGTCTTTGGCTTCGTATCAGATTGCATTCAAGTGTGAATATCTGAACTACTATATGTTGTCAAGCACCCAAAAAAACAAAAAAATAGTATAGTACAGAGAGATCTCATCAGGTATTCACTTGTCATTGACAGGATGCAAATCATTTCAACACTCTACATAAATGGGAATTCGGGAGCAAATAAGAATGCTGGATGCAGATGATTCAAAAATCATACCTCTACATGCATGGGAAATGGGATGGATTCGTAATCTTCATCAGCATCAACACCACGAACAAACCCTCACAATGCTACCTGAAGAAATAAACCACATAAATGCGTATTCTCTGTTCTAACGAGTGCAAATAATAAAACTAGAAACTACTCCAGCTACAGAAGGCGAGCATAGCATAAAATGAGAAAAAGAAAGAACGCAACACTGATGACAACGATGAATAGATGGATAACTAAGGTAACTATTAAAGGCAACAGGTGACTGTCATCCAATGGCTTGGATGATCACAGTCATGACTTATGAAGGGCCAATTAGCTAAAAGATTCTAATGCTTTGCTTGTATCTCTAGGCGAAAGCTCATTTCCTAACAAGACTCGGTATAACAGCCAACGGCCAACCTCAAACGAAATGCATTTGCATCGTCCGGCCCAAAGTATTCAAACTAAATAGCAATAGTCGGGATTTGATTCAAGCAGAGACTTGGACGGACAAAAACTCAATCGAGCATATGTTACAGGACAAAAAGAACAAATATCCCAATTCCCAGCCTATACTGAATGACCAATAGCTCTTTTTGTATCCTTTCCCTTATCACTCTCAAACTTCTTTGTTCTCTTCACACATGATCAGGATTCAGGACCAGTATCAAATCTTCAAAAGTATGGCACAAAATGCTCAGTATAACCAAAAGAGAGGGCAATGCCTCTGTGCATGAGGCCTGCGAAGCATGTGAACTTATCTCGAGAGAATCTGAATCTCCAGCCCCGTGGCGAAACGAAATCTAAACTCCAACTATCAACATATCAGGTCAGAGGTGATTCTGTTAAGGAATGCATCTAATCTGCGACAATAGGAAAGGAAAACACCCGCATAATCCCATCTACAAGATATGACGATGTATGCAGCTTTGCCCTTATTTTGTCGAACCCCTGATCTTACGGTTAAAAGGAGAGCGACTAATCACTAAGCCAACTCCACTTGACTTTCAATATGTGACAATGTTATCCCTAATTAGGATTCTGGACTCCAAGATAAAGTGTATGGAAATCAGAATCTAAATGGAAATGACTATCGCAACCGCTATGTTGGGGATTATATCACGTCCCTAACTGGAATCGGGTCCAGATTAAACGACAAGGATGCACATACTATTCGACAACCAGCCCTTACTAAAATCTTTAGATGTAGATAAGAAACGTCAAACGCCATGAAACTTATTGTCACCGTGTAAGTCGTAACACGGGGAAGCATCCTACCCTACCAAGACAAACCCCCCCCCCCCCTTCCCCCTGCCAGACAAAACCCTCACATGTGTCTCAAGTCTCATCCTTCTTTTATACTGCTCCATGTTACTGTCTTTCCCTATCTCATTAGCTAAGCTGAAAGGGAAAACTGATGAAAAGTAGATGAAGATAGAGAGAGGCAAGCACCTCTTTGTAGCCATGAAAAGGTTGTTTGATCCAACAAAGCCAAGTTACCAGCGGCAGCTCCGCACTTGCAACCAAGTTGCATAGGGATTGAGCCTCCTGTCATCACCAACCTGAGCAGTCCCCTTTTCGCTTTATCGTCCGTGGATAGTACCATGCTTCATCTGTCAATTTCTTCCCCTTAGATTTTACTCATGGTTTTTTCACCATTATTCCCAGACCTCCATGACGAAAAAAATACCCGACTAGTTGTTGTTGTGTTTTTTTTCCACATTATTGGATCACATCTCTCCAAGCATAAGCATATGTGCCCACTTCTAGTCTGGTCTCTTTCTCTTCTGCACCCTGAATCACAATAGTTTCATTAGAGATCAGATGATGCAACTCACAGAATCCTCCTCATCCCACAATGTCATTGATCAACTCACACCATTGTCATACATGGCAATGTACACAACTCAATCCTACAGGGTTAGACCATTGGCCAGCTTCGCCACAACGCCCAAGTCAAGATATCGTACCTTCAGAAATGCTAACTCCATGGAGCAGCTCTTGATCGACTGCGCCAACGCGATAGAGAACAACGACGCAACCCTTTCCCAACATATCCTTTGGGTCCTGAACAACATAGCCCCGCCAGACGGGGACTCAAACCAGCGTCTTGCTTGGGCATTTCTCCGAGCACTCATCATTCGAGCGACCAAATCCGGGACCTGTAAGCAACTCACCACAATGATAACAACCCAAGAGTACTCCAACCTAGCCCTCAACACCCACAGATTCTCCATCCTCCAGCTCGCCAGCTACGTCGACCTCACCCCATGGCACCGCTTCGGTTACACGACCGCCAACGCAGCCATCATCAACGCAATCCAAGGCTACCAAATCATACACATTGTGGATATCAGTTCAACCCACTGTATGCAAATGCCCACATTGATCGACTCCATTGCCACCCGTCTCCAACACCCACCAAAGATCATCAAACTTACCGTCGCAGCTCTCACCGACGAAACGCCACCAATGCTGGAATCCATCTCATCCTACCACTCCATCGGCTCCAAACTAACCCTCTTCGCCAAAAAGTGCCACAACATCGTCCTCGAGTTCACCGTCCTCCCAACGACTCTCAGGCATTTCGTCGAACATCTTCCGTGCATCGAAAAAAACCCGAATGAAGCACTCATCGTGGATTGTCAGATGACTCTACACATGATCACGGATCAAACAATGGACTCGCCGAGAAGGAAGTTTATAGACTCGATTCGGGCAATTGATCCGACGATGGTGATTGTTGTTGATGAGGATGTTGATTTCTCGTCGGTGGATTTGGTGGGTAGAGTGAGATCGGCGTGGGAGTTCTTTTGGGTGCGATTCGATGCCGCGGAGACGTTCATGGGCGAAAGGAAATGGGAAAAGGAGAGGTATTTTTATGACATCATTACTTCCACTGTTCTACATTTGTTATATGAATAATTTTAAGTACGCAAAGGAGGTTAATGCAGCTTAGCGTTAGCCAATTAACTAATTGTCCTGATTCTAAATAAAAGATTGTGATAGTTAATCGGATAACCTTATATTATTCTCTTTCTTTATTTTTTATTTTATGTAAAATAATGTTTTGAGTTTTCATTATTTAGAATTTATGTTGATACATGTGATTTTAGTCTTTTAGAGGACGGAAGGCCTAATATGTTTAGGTTTAAAGCATTGCATATACATATTTATGTCTATAGAAACATAAGATAATCAGTTATATAATAAACTCATTGATATTTTTATGTGTGTTTGAGATATGTTCGTCATATCATGACACGAAAAAGTTTTCTGTTGAAATAATTTTTGGTTAATATCAAACAGCATTTTAGGCAATATGGTGTAACATGAATTATGGTGAAAAGTCATGTAATTTGATGTTCAGACAAGTTTTTTTTTTGTTTGGTAGTGTCATTAGATTGCAATGATTCCGATGAAACTTTACGCGTTGGATAGTGACATATAAGTGTTACGTTATTATGCCACAAATGGAGTGCACATTTCACACTCAAGTGAGCTATTCTTGAACAGATACGAAGCCGAAGCAATTTGGAGGATAGAAAACGTGGTGGCAGAGGAGGGGGTAGAGAGACAAGAACGAAGAGGGAAATGGGGAGACAGGATGAGGGCGTCGGGGTTTCGAGAAGTAGCGGCAGGGGAGGAGGCGGTGGCGAAGGTGAAGGCGATGGTGGAGGAGTATGGTGGCGGGTGGGGGACTAAGACGGAGGAGGGCGATGTTGTATTGACATGGAAGGGACATAATGTTGTTTTTGCATCAGCTTGGGCGCCTAATTGAGTTTCAAATTTCAGATAGTTCTGTTACGTTTTCTTCTTTTGGCTTCTATGCTTGATACCATTGTGTTGGATTCCCTTTTCAAGATGTAGTATCTTAGTGTCTTAGTTTTTCTAGGATATCAGAAAACAACCTATTTATTATACTGGTCGTCGTTAAGTTTGTTAGCTAATAGTTGATAAATGTTAGTTAGTCACATACGATTTTATTTATCAAAAAAACAAGACTTTTGGATCCACATATATGATACCAAGATATGACCCATAATGTTTGCTCTCTACCCTGTTCCTGTTGTCCTAACTGAACTCTGTGTTGTATTTGTCACAGTGGGTTCGAATATTTCCCGTGCTGCTTGACAATACTCCGATCCGACCCATCTTGACCATGGCGGCAGACAAGGCGTGGTTGAAATGCTGTGGATTCTGTGCCCAATCCACGACATAGGCCCTGGTTCGGTCGTCGGAATAGAGCATCTGATCGACGCTCAACAGGCCCTCGCCATTCATGAGGTTCTTGTAGTACTGGTTGTCGAACACGTTGGGTGTAACGGAGTCCAAAGGGACGCGCACACTAGGGTCAACGTTAACTGGACACAGTTTCTGAAGCTGTGCTGCGAATTGCGGGTTAAGGGTTGGATCCACAGGGCTTGTGGCGCTGAAGTTGTAGATCCTGTTGGCAAAAGCTTTGCAATGTGCGTGCCCAACAGTGTGACTTCCTGTATTTTTATACATGTTTTGGATCAGTTTTCGGATGTTAATCATGGATCCCTATGAGAATTTAGTCATAAAGAGAAATAATAGAGCGTGCGGGATGTTTTACCCATGAGAGCTACAAAGTCGGTCATGTTAAGTCCTTTTAGCGCGAACATGAGAAGAAACGCATCCAGTTCGAAGCTGTTTGATCCATCGTGGAGCGATGATTTTCTGCTGAAACTGAAGGGACTGGGCAAGCTGTCGAATCTTCCTAATTCGACTTCAAAATGTGGTCCGCCAGCCTGCATACAAGTAGATTGTTAGATATTGTATGCGCAAATTCAATATATCTTGTGATCTCCGTGTTGATTGTAGTTGAGCCATCTATATTAGTGTCGAACAATCAATTTTATCAAAAATCTGAACAAATGATAGAAGGTCACTAATGTGTCGAGTAACTAACCCTAACAATTAGTACGTCATTTGTTTTGTGAGATTAACCTATGTTACTTTGCTAAAGTCACTGACACTGAAATGATGCAGGGGATGTATCATATCATACAGGTAATGAAAGTATTGTAGACCGAAAAGGCGATAGAGCTATCGTACCATATTGATCACATCACGATTCGTAATGGTAAAAATATCAGCACAGGAAACCTTGCCCTTGCATTCCGGTACGCTTTCAAGGGCTTCCTTGGCTTTGACCACCGTGAAGACAGCCTCGTTACTCAGCGGAGTTCGTGTCAAAATGGAAGCGTCAGCACCCTGTGAAATAACCGGCCAATGATCAATTGGATCCACAAACAAAACGATGATTAACGAGATTCATGAAAGAGGGTATTGTTGCAGTTACATCGCCAATGCAGTCCTGAAAGTAATAATGAATGGTCACTGGGACGGTCTCAGAAGTCCGATTGATCTGTTCCTTGACGACTTTCCTCACTATCTCTTCGACGTTTGGGCATGTCTTGGCATAGTAGTTTGGTTCAAGAGATGATACTCCTTGCGGAATCGACCAAGCTCCTAGTAGCATCACAGCCATCAAAAGATGCATCTTCGGTCCGGCCATGCTTATGATATGTACCTAATAACAAACTTACAAGCTGAACACTTCGTTACAGTTCGATATAGTGTGTCGCTGCAGCTTCGATCCTTGGCACTTTCGGATGTTAGACTCCGTGATTGTACAGATGTATTTATACAATCGTGTTTTGATACACATTTAATGCGTGCGTGATGTGAACTTCTAATATTTCGTCGGCGAAACCTGGACTGAAGATCCTAGGGGTTTAGAGTGTGGATGTGCAGCTGAGTTAACTAGCATATGGACCTCAACAGGAGACTACGTTTATGGTACAGAATCAACCATGTATGTCATTCTCGTGAATTGTTTTCACACTTAATAACCAAATTACAGGAAGAAAAAGCATTACGACAAACGCTATAGCGTAGGATAATATTGTTATGATACGGAAGGTATTCGTCGGACTGTCCTACTACGACTTGTGATTCGATTTAAAAAATGACCGAACCAATATAAGTAACCTACTCGTCGATCAATTCACTATGAACATGAAGTTATATGAACATGAGGGTCATCTTGAAGCAATATTATGCCGAGGATCAACAACAAGCTCACTAGTCACCAGAATACATTACTAACATCTGCTTAACTTGAATCCACTTTGACCCCTATTAAAAAAAAAAGAGTCAAGTTTTAGCCCGCGTGATGTTATGCTGGATCAGTTTTCTAAAGAAAATTTCCCTCACTCACGTTTTCTAATGTCCTAATTGATTATAGGTTACTTGGTCTTAAACTTTGAAAAGACCTATGCAAATCAGCACAATGAAAATGTATGAGCTATAGAAGTTTTGATGATCTATCAACAATTTAAGGATGATTCTACTGATAACAAGTTTTATTCCCGACTTAGTCAACGATTTATGTGATGTTTGAAAATAGAAACTTAAATTCATTTATAATTTTGTAAAACACATTGAATGTTTTAATGGAGAACGTTTGACTGAATGTCACAATACATTGGAAAATAATGATGGCCATGTAATATAAATAGGGGGTGTGTCTTTCACTTCGTGTTGCATAGGACATATCTATTGTTTTCACCCATATTATTGTTGATTAAAAACAACAATGATAATAATCATACTAACTCATGGTTTCATAACCATAAACAATATCCTAACAAGGCGACTAATTAAGACAAGTCCATACCATGTCACAATGTACCCTATTCCATAATATTAGATACAGCATCTCATCTCGTAATTGATGATTTTCTTAAAGACTTCAATGATAATATGAGTGTCTCACAAGTTCTGCAAAACTTATAAAACTAGTGTCATACATCTTCAGGTCGTTACATCTAGACGATTATGAACGAACTTCATTATATTTTGAGGATTGCATCCTAAACCTTGAATCCTATCAAATGATCCAATCTTGAACCCATATACCCTAAAACCTGGTTCATTTAATCTAAAGCCCATCTGGATCCAGCCCGGTCCAGTATCCATTCCAAGGCCCACGAACCAAGCTCCAAAAAATACCCGGCCTGTTTTACACTCATCTCCCTCACAAACCTCTCAAGTCTTACCAAATATCTTCACATTATCCTATTCTTTCTCTTCATCAAACCCTGCAAAAACGCTTTCAAGCTCGAATCCCACATCAATGGCGACACTGAATTCATCTCAATCACAAAAATCTTGAGCTACCCGCTTCTCATTTCGCAACTTTCTCCAAAACCCAGTTCTCAATTTTCCCAATCTTTGCCCATGGAACTCTTATCTTCATCGATACCTCATCACCCGTCAACATCCTTCGAGCTATCATACTCTTCAATTTCTCATTTCCCGATCCAAATTAGACAAAGAAATCGTGATTTGATAGTGCCCAGATGCCAAAGATTGGGAATTGTATCAGTCGCAACAGACCCTAAACAAGCTGATAAACGTGAATCAACACCTCAGAGGCTCCTAAGGGAACTCGAGGAGCACAAGAGAAACGCCCCTCGACAGAAGCCGCCGCCGTCGAAGAGGTTTCTTCTTAAACCTCCTCTTGACGATAAGTTATTGGCTAAGAAGTTTCTCGATAGTCCCCAAATGTCACTCAAGGCATTCCCATTGTTGAGTTCTTGCTTGCCTTCCATGAGGCTTAACAATGCTGATATGAGGTGGATCGACGAGTTCTTGCTCGAGGCAAAACAGGCTCTCGGGTACCCTTTGGAGGCGTCTGAGAGTTATGAGGATGATAATCCTGGTAAGCACTTTGATACATTGTTGTATTTGACCTTTCAGCATCCGTATTTCGCGAATTGTGCTAGGGTTAAGGCGAGGCATGTGTGGTCGGGGCATTCGAGGTTGATGTTCCTAGGGCAGTATGTGTTGGAGTTGGCGTTGGCAGAGTTCTTCTTGCAGAGGTATCCGAGGGAGACTCCCGGACCGTTGAGAGAGAGGGTGTTCGCATTGATTGGGAAGAAGAACTTGCCTAAGTGGATTAAGGCGGCTAGTCTTCACAATTTGGTGTTTCCTGTTGATGATATGTTTAAGTTGAAGCGCCTTGAGCGCGAGGCACCAGCTAAGTAAGAACTGATTATGCTCTTCATTTGCTTGAATGATGTTGAAATTCTGTTTGATTGCACTATTGTGATGGTTGATGGCAAAATGTGTTCCTCGTTCGGAAGTCTTAGAAGCGATTGAGTATAGGTTTGGAGTTGCAAGGCTCCTTGCTATTGTCTTTGCAATGATTAAAAAAACGAAAGCTAGCTGTGATAAGTTTCTTATACAATCTCGAAATGATCGAAGCTAGCTGTGATGAAATCAGCGTGGTGAAACTGACTGAATGTGTAAAAATGTGAATGTGCTTTTCTTGATACTTGGTTGATTCAGGGCATCAACAATCGCTGTTGAAAATTGTGTTGTTCCTCCAGGTCTGTGTTCTGGGCTCTGTTTGGAGCTATATATTTGTGCTTCGGTCTGCCAGAAGTTTATCGGGTACTCTTTGAAGTGTTTGCAATGGATCCGGAGGCTGAGGATTGCCAACCTAGAGAAAGAAGGAACCTCGAAGACGTTGACTATGTTTCGGTTGAATTTGATGGAAGAAAACTCAGTTGGCAGGATGTTGCAGCCTACAAGGCAAGTTGTTTTTGTTCATCGTTCTAAGGATATGGTCTACCAAAGTTGTTCCGTCTGTTAATTAGTCCTATATCAAAAAACTTGAGAGCAGTCCCTTTAAATTTAGTCCTAACTGAGGAGACGAATTTGTTCTTGCAGCCTCCTGAAGTTGCTCTTTTTGCACATCCAAGAATTTTTAGGGCTTGCGTCCCGCCTGGTATGCACCGGTTCAGAGGAAACATATGGGATTTTGATTGCAACCCCCATGTGATGAGAGCTCTTGGCTATCCCTTAAGAATGACAGATAGAATCCCCGAGATCACTGAAGCCCGAAACATAGAGCTCGGTCTTGGGCTACAGGTGATATTCAACCAAATATTAGTATCAGCTGCTTTTGCTATCTATTGGTTCCGAACAAGAACATCGTACAAGTATTCCTGTCCTGATGTCTTGGGTTTTTTTTTCTGTTGAATGCAGCTGTGCTTCCTGCACCCATCAAAATACAAATATGAACATCCTAGGTTTTGCTATGAACGGTTAGAATACCTTGGCCAGAAAGTCCAGGTAATCTCTGTCTTTCGTGCTACAAATATTATCACATGGTTGTCTTGAAATCAGTGATGGAAATTTATGGATCGCTATTTTCTTACATTCACGTTATGTTTGTTTTGTAGGATCTTGTGATGGCCGAGAAGTTACTTATGAAGCATCTGGATGCTCCTGGGAAGTGGCTGCAGGAGAGGCACCGACGACTTCTTATGAACAAGTTCTGCGGGAAATACTTGAGAGAGAAGTATTTGCAGAGGTTTATCATATACGCCGATACAGTTCAAGATACGTTTGAGAACAACAGAAGGCTGAGGAATCCAACAACCACCGCTGTTCAACAAGCCATTCACGGCCTCTCTTACGCTGTGTATGGCAAGCCAGACGTGAGGCGCCTGATGTTTGAGGTTTTCGACTTTGAGCAGACTCAACCAGATCCCGTCTGGAGACGTTCCAAGCAATAGGATTCAGATGTTGATTAAGTGACCCTTAAATTGATATCTGAATCTTACTAGGCCTCAAACTCCCAACGGATGGAGTTGTGCTTGTGCACAAACTGATTAAGCGGATGAATGATATTGATATTTACACAGGAAAGTGGACGGGAAACGGGCGACAAGCTCCCCAAAGTTCGACATGTCCAGGTTTCCATCTCATTGAAAATGTATACGAGTACACGATCACATCCAGATATGCTTGTATGTTTTGTAAATTTGATGTATCGTTTGACTTCTGTATCAAAGCAAAGATGGCCACGAGAGTTGGAAAAGTTCACATGAATGTTTGTATTGAGCGAAAGGTATAAACTCAATCCATTGGTGCATCTTCCCATTCGCAATGTATTGTTAGATCGAGATTTCATAATTTTAGTAACATTTATGTATATTTTATTATTCTATATATATAGATATTAAATCCCGTTTACATATTCGGTTATGATACATAACGGGTTTAGGGTTAGAGACATGGGGAGCTCGAAGCCCCTTGGAAGTTTTTATCCTCTATTTGATAATAAATTTATAAAAAATCATACTTGATCATCATACTACTATATATGTGATTAATATTCCGCAATAAATTTATACAAAACAATACTTCATATATCCCAATATACATATAATATTTTTCTCATTAGGTTGTCCCAATTTATTTACAATCTTTTCCATTTTGGTAACTTACATAAAAAATCAAAACAATCATTATTTGTTATAGTATATCAATTATCTTTTTTTCATAATTTTTAGAGTAAACCCCAATATCAATAAAAAATATTTTTTTTTATTTTAATACATAAAAAATTAACACACATAAAATTTTATATCGGATCAAATGATTACATGTAAATTAGGACGAAGAGAGTATTTAATTATCTTGTTGTATTAGTCAAGATTTATCTCGATAATCCCATTGATCAAATCAGGGGACACTTCCTCCGTCCTATTATAATTATAACATTTATTTTATATATACTCATTTAGATTTATCTTTTTATTATTTTGATTTTAATTTTTCAATTATATAATCTTTCTCTTGTTTATTTTCTTAAAATTTTAATCATATAAAATACTTTAAAAATAAAAAACATTATAAATAATTTGAATAAATCATTTGAATGAATCGGAGTAACAAAACCATGAAATGAATAAAAAAATTGCAATTTCATTTTCTTCCCATCGAAACGTGGGCCCCACACCACACCATCCATGAGTGGGGCTATAGCGAATAGACGATGCTAGGCTGGCTGACCACACATGACTCAAACCCAACCAATCCCCACCACTATACCCATACCCACAAATTATCTCCCGATTCTACCCCTCATCTTCCTCCTCCTCTCCCTTCTCTCCCACTCATCCCTCCCATCCTCGCCGCCGCCGCCACCCACCGTCGCCGGCGTCTGTGCCGGGTTCACCGCCGCCGAGGAACCCGAATCCGATCGAACCGAGGGGCGGGCTTACGAAGGAGAAGGGGAAGAGATGTCGAAGGCTAGGGTTTACGCGGACGTCAACGTGGTTCGACCGAGAGAGTATTGGGATTACGAGTCCCTCAATGTTCAGTGGGGGTAATGGATTGGTTGTTCTTTGTTCTTCTCGTCAGTCGAGGATTTGTGAAACCTGATTTGGGGAATTTTTGAGGGGTTTTGGGGTGTGTGATTTGGGGGTTTTGGGTTTGGGTTAGGGTTTGATGAGCTGTACGATGATACAATTGATTGTCGATTTTAGGGTTTAATGTATTGTGTGGTTTGTGACGTGAGGACTGGGAAATTGAGATTGATGTTTCAGAATCAAGAGCTGTGTGTTATATGGGGTTGATTGTTGTTTAAAAGATGAGTTGAGGTTGTGTTTGACGGGTTTAGATTTGGTAGTGGCATGTGGTAGATTGAGGAGTAGGCAGATAATGTCATGTCCATATAGTTGTTAAGAGTTAAGACTTCTAGCATCAATGCTAAAAAATGTAGTGAAGAGATTGCTGTGAAACCACGCGTTGCATGATTCTTGTGGTATAGCTTTTGGTAATGGTTGATTGTAATTGCGATGCTAGAGTCTCGATTATGTTGGCACATAATCATTAAGGCTAGACTAATATGTGAAGCAATTGGTAGGGTGTCAATCAAGAGAGGAGGTGAAGAACTTTAGGGAGTCTGAGGGAAACGTTTCAAGTATGATGTTGGCACATAGTCATTAAGGCTAGACTAATATGTGAAGCAATTGGTATGGTGTCAATCAAGAGAGGAGGTGAAGAACTTTAGGTAGTCTGAGGGAAACGTTTCAAGTATGATGTGGTGCAGTAGTATGTTGCTATGGACACTTCCCTAGATTGAGGAGGATGGTGTAGTCCTATCCATGCAGCGACTCCATGTACTTGGGATTAAGACTTTTCTTTTTCTTTTGGTGGTGGTTGTTGCAATTGAACGCCTGGGCTGTAGAAGGAGGTGCTGTAAGACATCTCGATTTTCTAGTCTTTTGTTGAATTACCAAATATATGGAATAATTACTGCTCAATTGTATGTTGTGTCATTGTCTCCTGCTTGTTTCCACTGATTACTGAATATCAAATCACGTGGATTAGTAATTATTGTGTGTCTGCCTCTTATTTGGTGCTGGTTCTCCTGTTCATATTGGTTGAATTCTGTTGGTTCTCTCAGTGACCAAGATGACTATGAAGTTGTCCGGAAAATTGGGAGAGGAAAGTACAGTGAGGTTTTTGAAGGCATAAATGTAAATACAAATGAGCGGTGTGTGATCAAAATCCTGAAGCCAGTCAAGAAAAAGAAGGTTAGTTGTTTTTAGTGTTTTTTTTATAGTTTTTTAGCTTTTAAGTAGTCCTTTCTTTTCCCTCCACTTGTGGATTGCTGTAGCTCTTGCATGGTTGTGGTTAACTGTTTGTGATCTCAATAGATTCTACATTCTAATTGTGACTGTTCTTCGTTGCCATTAAACTTAACTTGGAAGGCTGACATCCTCGCTAAAACATGTTCTATTTAGTTACCTCTAGACATGTGCTTGAATATAACCAATACGGTGCTCAATGTAACATCATACTCTCTATTGTGCAACTCTTAGTACATGATAGAAGGTGAAAGATTGTTATGTAGAATCTCATGAACTTATAATTGAAGCTGTTGTGAATGGCATAATTTTAACTCTTAGCATTAAATCCTTCCGTGGAGTGCATTTGATGTCTGAACAGGAATAAGGCTGCAAATGAGCCGAGTCGAGCCGAGTCAGACATAGCTTGGGCTCGGCTCGTTTAGGTAAATAGTTGGTTCAAGCTTGATTCAAGCATAATCGAGTCGAGCGTACCGGGTTTGTTTCATAAATAGTAAAATTTGGGCTCTACGCATTTATTCACTCGAGCCTAATCGAGCTGAGTCGAGCCTTTTATGAACAAATTACAATATCATTGAAATTTAAGCAAAAAAAATTTATTAGTAAAATCACAACCTAAAAATTTATGAAAAATAAATTTTTACAAAATATATTAATTATATTGTGAATATAATTACATATGATAATTAAATATTATGTATATATATAATCTCGAGTCGTAAACAAATCTTTAATCAAGCCGATTCATGAGCTTATAATTGAGTCAGCTCGTGAACCTATCAACTTGAGTCATGGGCGGTTCAGGTTTGACTCGTTTTATTTCGCGAGTCTAAAATTAAGCTCAAATAGGTTCGGCTCATTTACAGCCCCAAACGGGAATCATTGCTATGCATTTCAAGAGTGCTCAGCCTTACTCTTCTTTGATGTAGTTTCGAGTATCCTATCTAATTATGGAAACTTAGAAGGGGATTGTGCACGTAGTATGTGGTTATAGGTCACTATCGGAGAGTGGGGAGGTGTTATGCCCACTCATTGTTCCTTAGAGCATAGTTTATATGATGTTTTCCTTGTTTTCCAGCAACAATATAGAATTGTGTACATCTCGTCTTCTCCAAAGCTTGTTATGATGGAAAAACTTTGGTGGTTGTTGCGGTAGATTGTGATGCTTTGTTCCTGCATATATGTAGTGTTGTAATGTAACGGCCCGGTCCGGCCTGCCAAAAGCCCGGGCTTGGCCTGGCCCTGTTGACTTTGACCGAACTAGGGCGGGCCCAGCCCTTAGGCCCTTTCCCTCTTTTTTTTCCTCGAAACGTCAAAACCGTCTTAACGATTTTCAAAATCATTGACGATTTTTCCGTAACTGTGAACGGTATCCCAAACCGGCAACGATTGTAATAGCATGGAAATTTACAGAACTTGTATATCTCATATGTTGAAAACCGGCAATATATTGTCATGACATATGAATTACTTATTAAAATTTTAACATGAGAAAATGACAATTTAAAAATCGTATAAATAACAACATTGTTTCAAATATAAAGATACATATTTTAAAGATGAAATATCCAAATTTTAAGAAACATAAAAACATTACAAAGAAAAAAACATCTAAACAACTACATATCCATGCCGTCGTCATCATCATCACCCGCAGACGAGGGAGTATTCTACATATAACAGGCTGAAACAGGGCCGACCCGCCCTGGGCCATGTTTTTGACATCATTACATATATGCTTAACTTTTGCAGTATTCTATTGAATCTATTCTACCACCCTCACCCACCCGCTGAATTTTATCTGGCACTTTCTGAAGCTGATTCCTTTGCTTTGCTTGTCTCTGCGATGGTCCTTTTGGCAGATAAAAAGGGAGATAAAGATTCTGCAGAACTTATGTGGGGGACCAAATATTGTAAAGCTGCTGGATATTGTTAGAGATCAGCACTCCAAAACACCTAGTTTGATATTTGAGTATGTGAACAGCACAGATTTCAAAGTTTTGTACCCCACATTGACTGACTACGACATCCGCTACTACATTTATGAACTCTTGAAGGTAATTGGCTCAAGTCTCGATCTGTGGTGTACTTGCCTCGTGCCCTCCGTAACGTGCGATCACAAAAACACCAATTGGGCCTTGACATTAGAAGTCTAATGAACTGTTTACTTGTAACATTTCCTTACGATATTGATTTTCTTTGCAGGCCCTGGATTATTGTCATTCACAGGGTATAATGCATAGAGATGTCAAGCCTCACAATGTCATGATAGACCATGAGTTGAGGAAACTTCGTTTGATAGATTGGGGTCTGGCAGAATTCTATCACCCTGGCAAGGAATATAATGTTCGTGTCGCTTCAAGGTAAGTGTCTTTATTATCTTGGAATGGTGTGGCCAGATATTGTTCATCATGAAACATTGAAATGAATCCTCTGTCGATATGTAACCTACAATTACTGCCTTCAGATACTTTAAGGGCCCGGAACTTCTGGTTGATCTCCAAGACTATGATTATTCACTGGACATGTGGAGCCTTGGCTGCATGTTTGCAGGAATGGTAAGAAGTGTCTTTATTGCAGCAAATAATTTCTGGGAAACAAGTTAATCATGGTCTAAAAGGTTCTCAGTCTTGAGTATTGCTCATTGCTATATGGACTTCTGCAGATATTTCGCAAAGAACCATTCTTTTATGGTCACGACAATCATGATCAACTTGTCAAAATTGCCAAGGTAATGGGCTATATTCTGGTACCCATGATTTAGCGTGCATTTGCTCCATGGCTATGACTCTTTTAGCCTTGCCTAGACCTCTCTTAGCAAGTGTTGCAGGATCATTTTTCTGATTTTTATTGTTAACCTTAAAGTTGAAAGATTTGAAGGGATCATTCTCCTGATTTCTATTGCTTATTAGAAAATGAATATAGCCAGCTCATTTCATTGATCTCCATCTCGGTGCTATGAGTAATTTTTTAGCAGAAGTCATGGCAACCACCTCTATAGAGAGGTTGAGCCTTAGCGTGGAAGCAGAAACCTAAAAGCCAATGTTGATATGTATAGAGCAGGTTTGACAAGTGAATAATTTCAGGTTCTTGGCACCGATGAGTTGAACGCTTATCTCAACAAGTATCATTTGGAACTTGATCCTCAGCTAGATGCACTTGTTGGAAGGTAGTTTCAGCTCAATTCTTTTTCAATTGCTTTTGTTTTGGCCTGGCCCCATCTTTCATTTGTCTGAGAACGATGATTTTCTTGTCCTATATTAATCTTCCCATTGTTTGCAGGCATAGCAGGAAGCCATGGTCCAAATTTTTCAATGCAGAGAATCAGCATCTAGTGTCTCCTGAGGTACGTTAAGAACTTTCTATGATAATGTTTTCATAGTACCGATAGTTGATAAGGTTTTCATAGTGGTATTTTCTTTAGTCACCTGTCATGACAAAATGATGAAATTCATTTTTTTTGTATGCTTCAGGCCGTTGACTTTCTTGATAAACTCCTTCGGTATGATCATCAGGACAGGCTCACTGCAAAAGAAGCAATGGTAATATGAACGAGGCCAATGCTTACCACTCTTTCCCATACCGTCCATCTATCTTCATTGACTGTACCTACCCTGATATTCTCACTTGAATCCGTTCCAAATTCATGGTACGAGGGTTCAACTACCATTTTGCTTCTCGGGATTCAAATCTTGGTAGTCATGTCCTCTACATGTAGCTTTCTTTGCGCCATAAGTTTGTTTTTTATTTAGACATAGCATGTGATAACATGTACCCAAGGTTTACAGGCTGCGTCTTAAAAGTGAAGTGTGGCGGTTCCGTTCAGACTTGCTAATTCATCCTCGCTTGCTTTGTTGGCAGGCTCATCCATATTTTCTTCAAGTTAGAGCTGCGGAGAGTAGCAGAATGAGAACACAATGATGCAGTTTCGACACCAGATTGCAAGCTGAGGCTCTGCAGCTTTGCATCATTAGCTTGTTAATTGTCGCATTTCTCTGATTCCCTGTGTTCTTTGAAGAATGACTGAGCCAAATATATTTATAGCAATGGTGTTTACATAACTACTTATTCTTCCTTCTCCATCCCTGTAAAGTAACTTCTTGAACTTCTGGTACCTGCGAGAATTATTATCGAAAAGTTTTCTCAGGACTTGTTGCTTGTACAGGGTTGCGGGCAGTTGCCGTGGGATATAATATTTTGTCTCTTATCAAAGGCGTTCATGGTCTTGGATGTCAATTTTCATTAGGTGATGGTGATTATTTTCATTAGGTGAAGTTCGAGCATCACCATATTAATGCCTGGTAGGGGAGGGGTCTAGATGGAGGCGTGGTCATTCAAATTGTAATGCCAGGTATTACCCTTCAAGCATTTTCGACAACTGCAAGCTCAGATTTGTAGGTGTTAAAATACGGCAGAATCTTATTTACCAGAAGCAAAATGTAGATGACAAGGTTTTGCCAATCAAGTGTGGTTTGTGTGTATAGCTTGATATTAAAACTTCAACCAACACAATGGCAGCCCAGATTGATTCTGATATACATTCATATATATTACATAACCAAGCAATTGTGTGGATATAACCGAACAAAGCGATTGTGCTCATGGTGCAAAGGGTACAATTTAGCTTATCGAGCTGAAGCCACAACGAGCATCTTATCTATCAAGCAGCTTTCTCAATTCTTGCCCTTAGCACGTCAGGGCTTAATGTCTTGTTGATGCTGCAAGAGGATAAACAAAGAAATATGGAAGAACAGTGTCAAGAATGTCGCGCCTTTTTGCTGCAAAGATGGATTGCAGAACAAACAATTTATCCAAGCACAAACTCTACAGAAAAACATCCTTTCTAATTAGTTCCATCAATGATCCAATTCTCTGGGTCATCCAACTGTTTAGTTTTTTTAATCTTTTAAGTTTATTCTATCGATTGATTATTTTATAATATAAATATATCAAAAAATTATTCAATTGAGAGCTAATCAATGTACACCAGTGCCAACACAATGCAAGCCCAGAGATAGTTACTTTGACTGTCTATGTATTGGAAAAATAAACCCTGAAGCGCATCATAATAATGACATTAGCGGGATGTATCAGAGTCTCACCAGTAAAGAATACTCATGCTTGAAGACATCTTCTCAGAGATCCATTCTGGGATTATCTCTCTCAAAAGTTTCAGCTGCTCCATTATTTCGCCTGTCATTATAGAAAATCATCAAACTATTCAAGAATCAAGATCCTTAGAACAGCGTGTTGAATGATATGGAAGCTCACTTTCATCAACTATGTCTGAGTGGAACTCTGTCAACTTGATAATGAGCTCTTCTCTTTCAATGAATGAGGTCTTGGCACATTGGAACAAATACAGAATCCTGTCAAATATCTTAGGTACACCAGCAATTGTCTTTCGCCACATCGCTTGCTCGTCCGGAGTCCGCTCCTTCTGTTTTAGCTACATGGAGAAAACACAAGACCGTGGAAGTCTATACCTTTTGGCCATGTTGGGTACACAGGATAAAGATAAATTGGGTAATTAATCCCGTTAATCCGATGTTTGGTAGGAAAAATAATACTTGGATTAACAATCCCATCTAATCAAATAATCCCTTCATTATCAATCTCACCTCCTATCATGGTATTATTAATCTCGCATGTCGGGATAACTACTTAAACATCTTATTCATCGTCGAACTCCTACCGCCCACCGACCGCTGCCGACCTTTGACCGTTGACTATCGCCGCCGAGTGTCGCCCCTTGGCTGACACCCGATCGACGACCGTCGATGTAGATCTCCTACCGCCGACCACCATCAGTCAGCAATCGCTGGCCACTGGCCGTCAGTTGCCGCCCGTCATCCGCCACTGCCCAATCATCCACCACCACCCCTCACCCGTCGCCTAACTCCCGACCCACGCACGCCACAACCGTAGCATAAATAAACTTTTTGACCTTTAGTCTCATATATATATATAACTAATCCTAATATTAATTATCCTCTCATTATTTATCCTATCTTTATCTCATTTGCGTACCCAACAATGCCTTTGTATGATGATAAAGAAACTTATGTTTTAAATATAGGGATCAACCGTCACTATCCTTCGTATGCCCACCAAGAATTATCCTCTTAAATAGAAAATCCCACAAGCACATTTTTACATATAGCATTATGATTCTCCTCTTAAATAGAGAATCTCACAAGCGCATTTTTCACATATAGCATTATGAAGCAACCATGGACATTAGAGATGAATTTAACAATTTTTTTACAGGATACATCTAAGTCTTGGTAGACAGAGTATGCTTACCAATTTTAGCAGATTCTCAGGAACAATATCGAGCAAATCATTGCTCTCAGTGTCGCTCAGCTCCAGCTCGACAGTTGCTTTCTCAACAGGACTGTCAAAATTCAGCACCCTGGCACAAGATGGATGCTTGACATTCATGTTTGATGTGCTAGGGGAACACTTATCAGGACTCATGCTACTTCTCTTGGGAGGAACCAAAGCTGGCGTATGACTATCCATATATTTGGAAGGAGTAAAGACCAACTTAATCGGGGTTTCTTTTCGTTCAGGAAAATGATTTCCAGCATCAACAGATCTACTATACTTCGACTCTTGGCACAGTGTAGTCATAGCTAAGTTAGCTTCCAGTGCGACCTCCTCTCCAATGAATGTGGGCTCCGAGAAACCATAAATGGGCGGAGAAGCAGAAGCATGTCTGGGTTCCTTGCTTGAGAAATGCTTCCTAAACGATAGAGATAAATGTGATGAAGCTATTGGCCGCATCTCTGTATCTGCAGATGAGTAATCGGTACCACGAAGTGAATTGGGCTTTCTTGCAGGGGTTTCCGGCTCTTCCTCCAGTTCATTGAATGGCTCTGGAAGTAACGCCATTGGGATTTCAGTTCCCTTGATGCAATATGGAGAAGAGTTAATGATGCTTCACATAATACATGAAGTGTACTTTTTTTAAAGGGATAGAAGAATAAAAAACATCTAAATCGAGCGACCCAAAATAGACAATAGGTTCGATAGAGAGCCAGAATTGCTGATTACCGCAGGCTGGTTTTCATAGAACTGCAACAGCCGCAACCTCAGCAGTTCCGTCAAACTATTGTCAACAGCACCATCTTCACGTTTCCTCTTACCATCTTTCATCATATGACGATTCAATGTGACATGAAGATCACGCTTCACGCATTGTGTTTTCTCATCGACCAACGAGACTCTCTTGATTACAATCTTTTCTGGCAATACAAACTTCAATTGGGCCAAATGTCCATAGCCAAACCTCCTGAATCATCAAGAATATGTACTACCATCCAAACATACAATAACATAGCAAAAAAATGCAGCTAATCATAGCAAAAAAGCTAAACACCAGTCCAATAACAGCCGTTATTTTTTTTCATACGACCATCATTACACTTTGAATGCATGCTAGATTAACCCCAGATCAATGGCATAATCCATAAATTCGTTATTCACGCTAATATCCACGACACTGCAGCATCATTTAAAGTTTATTCACCTATCGGTCATGCATTCCAACGAAATAGTCCATCAATTCGAATGCATACTGAATAAACCCTAGATCAATGGAATATAGAACAATCAACACCCAAATCAAGAACCATCACCACGAAGAACAGCAAAATCCATGACATGTCATGAACATAACATTGCATACGACGATTATTAAAGTTTTGTTACCTATCGGTCATGCATTCGACCATCGTTCTAACCCGACTAAGCACCGGCATCGATTTCCTCATACGAAGCAATCTCAACGCCGAATCCATCGCATTGAAAATCCTCCTCAACACCTCCAACCTGAAAAAACCACATCTCCAAACCAAACTCCCAAAAATTCCCAAATCACACAACATATAAATCAAATTTCACCATCTTCACTCACTTTTCCGGCAACTGTGAAGACCCAATTGAATGATTTGGGCCGCTGCGTGAGGCGATGATTCGAGGATGAGAGATCTGCTTTGGTGTTTTAACAGCCCATGACGGAGATAGATGCTGACCCTCGATTCGACGGGTCTTCTCCGGCGTCTTGGGTTGATCGGACGGCTGAGATTTTGAGGATTCCATGCGAACTTGTTGTTGAATGGAGGAGATGAATAGGGTTTTGAGAGGGGAGAGGGAGAAAAGGGCGGGAGTTGGGCGGGAAATCTGATGTGGAGGCTGACGTGTCAAGTCACCACGTTGGATTTCCCGCCAAGTAGATGAAGGTTTGCCCTTATGACAATTAGTTTCCTTTTTCACCTATGTTTAGAAACTCACTACGTTACATTAATGTGTTTGTCTAAAATACTAGCATAACCACAAACAAAGATTACAATCCATAAACACGAGCACATGTCTTGATCGTGAGTTCAAATCCTCTCTTATGCTACTAGGCTAGCCTCTCCGATGTCGGGCATCACGATATCGAGCCGCATCATCGGCTTGTATTTGTCAGGAACGGAAGCACCCGCCTGCGAGCACACCTCGACCACGGCCGGAGCTTTCCCATAGAAGGTCTTCAAGGAAGTGATCAACGGCGGCCCCTTGGGATCACGTACATGCCATACATAATTCGGCGGGAAAACCTCTTCAAACGTCGCGTCCTGCCACCCGTGCTTCCCATCTCTCCATTGATGCTTGAATGCACCACAGAGTTTTGCATTATGGCCCCATGGACCGACGTGAACCTCGGAACAATACCCGCATGCTTTGACGCTGTACTTTTTCATAAGTCGCCTTACTCCTGTTGTCACAGTCTCGTATGCATGCATGGTTTCCTGCGCGATTATTGGTATGTCCTCGTCTCGGGGCCTTGGGAACCGAGACATGGCACCGTGGGTGTCAAGGTCCATGAGCGATGATGGTTCCAAAGGAACGTTCTGAATTGGCTCCGCCAGGTAGCCACCATTGTCAATCACTTTCTTTCCCAGCTTCCTAACAGGTATCGTTCTCCGACGAGAAGGGTAACCTGGCACGTCAACACCAGCCTGTATGCAAAGTTCAACAACAGCCGGAATCCGGTCATAGTTAAACCGGGTGTCATGCTTGATCCTGCGACCAAACGGGTCAAATAGATGATAGGACTCAATAGGAACAAGCACGTCGTCCATGGAACCCTTAACCCACGAGTGCATGCCTCTACGCTTTGCGTTTCTAGGTCCACGACAATCTTGGATGTGATGACCTTCTTCAGCGATATGAACTTCAGGGCACTCGCTATGAAAAGTAAAGTTCAATGAGGTTATCATTATCCAAAACAAGTAGATAATCGAACAGATAAGCTAAACTCACCTGTAAGCGTAGACTGGAATTGCTTGCAGGAGCTGAGCGAGCCCTTTGATCAAATCCTTCCAAGCATCAAGAACCTCATGGGCAAGGGGAATCATCTCTTGGACCAGTAACCCATTATCGGGAGCTTTAAGAGGCGTTTCTATACCCATCTGTCCAAGCTTCTTCTCAGTCCTTGAGGTTCGTAGAATCTGTGTTAAGGGGACGGGAAAGGGCTTTTTCTTTTTAATGGGAACCGATTGAGGTGGGAGATCAACATTTTGAGGAGGACCATTGTGCTTCTTTACTTGCCGTCGTGAGGCTGGCCTCTTATCACAATAGATAGCACATGACTGTTTTGGCTTGTCGAACGAAACCTTCGCATGCTTAAACTGCCATTATCAGAAATCATGCCACCAGAATCAATTTGCAATTACACCATCAGTCATCTGATAATCTTCAATCGAAACAGTGATGAGATTAACAAGGATGCTACCTGCATCTCATGAAAGGAAGCTAGGTTACAGTATGGAGCATCCGTCGCCGTGGTCATGGGCAGCATGGCTTTGCCATACCATTGGGCTGCAATGCTTGGCATATTCCACCAGTCTCTCACGACACTGATACTTGAAATATGTAACCCTGCAAAATCATCCATGATAAATATTTAGCGACCATGTACTTTCAAAGCTTGTTGTAATGCAAGAATCCCTGGTCACTCAAACTTACATCATCCACGAAAGAAACGAGCATGGATTCACTCTGAATAATGAACACAATCAGGTCACAGGCAGTAGCATCAAGCAGATAGAGAGACCAAGAACAATCAAACTGGAAAGTAAATGGTGAGAAGTGATCATATCAAGTGAATTCGTGAACATTCCACACATAAAGCCAAAGAAATGCAGCGATAGTATCACGAATAAAGAGCAAGATACAGAAGCGTTGCTACCAATGGTCCGTTTGGTTATAATTCACTCCAGTCACCAAACTGTCATGAAAACGTGTAGCCGAATTCTTTGTGGCCATGCTATCTCTTACGCATTTCCTCCGCAACCAGCAGGATTAAATTATGATGCTCTTGTAGTCGGATCATCACATTACGAGCTCAATAAAACTCGACACGAAACCGATAAACACGAGCAGAATGAAGAAATGACCCCCCCCCCCCCCCCCCCAACACACACAACACAATAAGAAAACAAGATGCATAGCAAACAGAAAGAAACATCGGGTGACTATGCGAATGCTAATTAATGTACAGAATGTGCTCGACGAAATGCCCAACTGAGACGAAGCCAAAAAAACACGATCGGACATCATCGAGACCAGTTTGCATCAAGAATAATTACTCTCGCGGGTTGGACAAAACTAATCAGAACCAGAGACCAGCAAGCAGCATTTGAAACGAAGCAAAAAAGGGAAACAAAACATAAGCTGAGACCAATCAAGAACAAACACAAACGCAGCATAATATCATCAGTAAAGGGTTCCAATGTTCGAATTCTCTTCGATTACCAAATCGCAGAAGGGGGAAGTGGAGATTCCGGCGGCGATGTGGTGGCGCTGGGGCGGTAGAGTTTTCCGGCTCCGGCGAAGGTGTAGAGGTTTTCTCTGTGTTTTGTGTGGATTTCTCTGTTTGTCTGAGAACTAAGGTAAAGTTCTGGAAAACGGTAGGGATGCAACATCCTCCCATGATAAATCTAGATAATAAGGATTTTGACTGTAGCTAAATGTTTTACTCCTAACATTTTTTTCCAAAACTTTGGCGTACAATAGCAACGGGTTGTTGATACTGATTCAACATTGGAACAGTCGACTTTCTCTATAAAAAATCACCTTACGTAAGAGAATAAAAAAAATAGGGGATGTTAGCCACCTCCATTAATCATCTAAAAGGAACATACTATATCCATTGATTTTTTTAAAACATATATGTTTTCATTTGTGGATTTTTTCAAAAAATACATGTTCATCGATTGATCTTTTTAAATGATGTTTGTTTTCATCAGTTGATCGTTTCATAGAATGCTTTGTCCATCCTAATGATACTTTAGGTAATCCATAAATACTTACGAAGGTTGACGATGAAATTGCAGGTCGAGACGGTAATGATGATGCCGCAGATCCTAACGATATCGACATTCCAATGATTTGGGCCTGAGGCATTTTGTACCACTAGATAGGTTCAATCTATCGACCTATGCATGCAGACCGGCTAGAGGAATAGTCAGGTCAGAGGAGGATGAATATGATGAGATTGATTTATTCTTTATTATATTATATCATTTTATTTTATGGACGAGTTATCTAAACTTCCTATTTATGTATTATATATAGACGAGTTCTCTAAAATTTTTACTTATGTATTATGTAGTTCGGATTTTACAGTTTCATTATTTTTTATTTATCATATATTATATAGTGTCGGATTTTAATGTCATGGAATATGACTTATATATTATCATGTACATCAGTATATTTGATGTATAGTTTTTCATTTTATTCATTGATCATGTAAACCAATATGTTTTAATTATAGTGTTCATTCTATTTATTAATCGTGTATTACTCATCTATACAATATGCCTATTGTTTTAATTATATTCTGCCTTTTTTTAAAGATCATTTCCAAAAAACAATCATCAATGTATCATAAGTATAGAATTTATTTATTTGTCTAACCAATATTTTAAAAAATACATCAACGATCAATATCAATTCATCTCCCTCCTTATTTGTGATAATATGATGATAACCACACATTCATTTTCTCAAAAAGCTCAAGATAATGAAGCAGAATGGTATCATACATTATCTTTACGTTTCTTAATAGTTTTATTTATCATTTTCATTCTATTTGTCATTTTACAGGAGTATGAGTTTCATCAAAATAGAAATTAAATTACACGTTGGAGGGATTTGGTTATCCGATCTGACAATGGTTTGATGGACAATTAAGAATATTTAAGATACGTTTACTGAAGAAATTCTTATGTTCAATTGGTGGTCAAGATTCGAGCGGAGGATGACGCGTTCAAAGCGTACTCGAATGAGGATTCTCTCTGTCTTAATTACATTCAAATTGATTCTGAAAAAAAATGATTGTCTTCTTCGTAACTGTAATTCAATGGGACAACAGACCGAATTTTATGGTAAGCAGAACGATTACAAAAGGATAGAGATATACCGAAGATCAAAATTCGGAAAGCCGTTCAGAAAATTGACGATGTATGCTGTCCACCACATTTTGAAAAAAAAAATCTATTTTAATAATTAATTAATTTATAATCATAATTTAATAATTTTATTTATAAAAAATCATAAAATAATGAAAAACTTTCATGGTAAAAATCAAACACCACTCTCTCCCTTCACTTTGCTGCTCCTTTCCACTGCAGAGAATGTCCCTCTTGTCTCCTCTGACTCGATTTCCCCTCACCATTTCTTCCCCTTTCAAAATTCAACCATCAAACACAACATACCATGAATAATCTCAAGCTCGATCATCAGCTCCAAATCGGAAAAACCCCATGTCAAGATCGCGTAGAAGACGAGGCGGAAGCTCCGTCCCTATCTGATCTTCCCATCATAAGAAATGACAAAGAAGAGATGTCTGATCAAGGAACCAATGACGAAGTAACCCAAGACGATCAAGATTTCGAATTCGGGTCATTGCGGACTGATGGGTCATTAATCGCGTTGGAGGATGACATGTGCGTGGCGGATGATATCTTCTGCGGTGGACAAATACTCCCTCTCCGACACTCCATCAGCTCCTTTCACAGCATCCCCAACAACACCAACCCAGATGATCTAGTCGGGATAGGGTCTGGGTCCCTAGATCGCAGTGGGTCCATTTCCTCGTCCTTGTGCCGTTGCTCCAGCTACACCAGCAATAGCCGAAGCAGCAGCACTGGATCAAGCGGCAAGGCCCAGAACCCGTTCCACTCGTACCCGAGCCCAAGCCCGCAGATTCGGGCCTGTCCGGGTACCCGAACAGTCCCCACCTGTGGCCCAAAGAAACCGAATTCTAAGTCCACGCTGTGGGATTTGCTCCGGCTGGGCCTCGTGAGGACCCCACCGGAGCTGCCCCCACGGCGGTCCATTAGTTACTGTTACGGACACAAAATTATCAGTAGAAGCAGCACTAGCAGTAGCAGTAGTAACAGCACGGTTAACGGTAACGGCCGTGCCAAGAAAATTCCGGCGCAGGAGAATTTTTCTCCGGTAGAGGTAAAAAGGAATGTTGGTGGTGGGATTTTTGGGGGATGTAAGTTTTCGGTTGATGTGGTGACGAATGGTGGTTGTGGTGGTGCGGCGGTGGCGGCAGAGGAGATAAGGGGAGGGAAATCGGAGGTGGAGAGGCGGCGACGTCGCCGGACGTTCGAGTGGCTCAAGGGTGTTGCTGATTATGGTGTTGTGCTTAATCCTGTTTAGGGCTCTTCAATTAGCGGAGTTAGTCATGTTTAGGCTTTTTGGTTATGGGATTAATCAGATTAGTGTTGTCTTGGCTTGTAGTGGTTATATTATGGTGTAAAATGATAATCTCTGTTTGTATATGAGTTTGCTTTCGATGAACTTCATTTCTGATCGTTTCGTGATTCGATAGATCATATGCTTATGGGATGAGTGGTTCCTATAGGAGTCAAGTCTCACTCGATGGAGGGGCGGGTTTGTTGGTTACTAATCGAGTTTGTGACGTTGGTCGATCATCGTGTATTCTGATACACGACACTACGAACAGAGCACATACGAGCCAGTTATACATATCGAAGGTATCGAGCGTTCAAAACTTAAAGCACTTGATAACCAACATTATAGAGTTGTGATCACTGAAAAAAAGCATATGGGAAATCTAGTAGTGCACATAAGGATTAATAGGTGATTGGAAGTTGAAATTATTAAGAACAGATTGGACACAACTAAGCAAATTTAATGTGCAATCTTGTGACTCTCGTCAGTCACTATATAGGAAATGGGGCAAAGAGCAATTACTCAATCATTCGACAACAATCACAAGGTTGGACAGCGTGAGCTTACTTCAATCTCTTGACTATTTTTGTCTTGTGTTTTCCTTTTCTTGATTTCAATTCCAATGAATTCATCCTCACTAATCAACCAAGGAAATTGATGAAACATACATGTTCTACCATTGTGTTGCTTGTTGAAGATAATGATCAAGATAGATATCTCATCGATGTAAATTCATAAGGCATTCTCGACCTCCTGATCAAATTTATCAATTTTATATTATAAATATTTTTTTTTGATCGAGTTCAGGAGAATTCGTGGACATGCTTCACCAACTTTTCAGATAATTTAATCAAGATAACAATTCTACTGTACAAGAGTAAAGAAAACAATGGCGTGGAAAGATAGAAGAATCAGTGTCCTTATGTGTTTACCACCAAGGTGACTGATATCATTAAAAATGTACGTTGGTTCCTGCAATTTTTTCCCAGTGGGCAGCGGCGAGTGCTGATGAAATTAGCCTCTCAGTGACTTTGCCAACCACAGTATAACTAATCATGGGAGTTGTATTGTGAAGATAAAAAAGAGAACTTTTGCGGCAAAGGGAATAAAGCCCAGGCGTGCTTGAATCACTCTTTGTCTTGTGGGCTTTCAAGGAAGAATAAATTTTGCTTACAATAAGCTTCATTTCGGAATTTGAATCATATAAATAAGACATTATGGTAAGTGTAACCTGAGCATAATCAAGCTTAACCAAATTTCAAGTGTAATCTGATACATGATCAAGCTTTACCAAATCTTTGGGGAAAGAAAAGCTTTACCAAATTTCAACCAAGTGTTTTGGATAGGATTATTTAAAATAGGGAGTAACAACTAAGAATAAAAAGAGAAAATTAAAATATTAATTCGTGTGCTGCGTGGGACGTGAGATCATGACAAAAATAGATAAAATTAAAATAACTAGATTGAATTTAAAAATATAATATTATTAATTTATTCATCGTTTTTAAAAAATCAAAACAACCTATGAAATGGTGAGAGAGGGATCTAGAATGAGGAATTTGAGTTTGGAGTTCGTAAACGTTGCCCTCGAGTTTGGAAAAGGAGATAGTGATGTTAGCAATGACAGCAGTAGAAGGGATGGTGGAAAGGATAGCGACGTGGTATCGACAATGGTACATGAGGGACGAAGGTGGTGTTGGGCGTGGATATTGTATATCTAGGGGAATTTTTTTTCGGATTGGGATTTTTGAGAATATTTTTGAAAAAATTATATTTTATGAAAATTTTTTGAATTTTATTTTACTTTCATTATGTTGAAGTTATCATATTGTTCATTAAAATTTTACAAATTACATCTTGACATACCATCCAATGATTTCTTGTCTAACATCTTAATATAACTGTATATATAATACTCCCTCCATATAATATACATGCAACACTTTTCTTATTGGGATGTCCCAATTTATTTTCAATATTTTTAATACTTTCTAATTTTAATAATTTTTTCATATTAAAAAATACAAAAACAATCATCATTTATCATATTATATCCAATATCTTCTGTTATAATTATTAAAAATTATGACTAAATCATTTATCATATTATATCCAATATCTTCTGCTATAATTATTAAAAATTATGATTAAGAGTTGGAGAAATTAAAGTGTTTAAAAAACCACACATAAAAGAATTCACAGATTCTAACATGTGTGGTATTTCAATAGTTAAATAACCAACTACTTTTGAAATGTTAAAAGGTGTTTATGATGATGGGGTTATAAGTTCTCTTGGTGTTTCATATACCCTAATCATGATATATTGACTTAATGGTGAGGTGACTAATTATGTTTTACTTGTCCTAATCATGACATTTATCTTTATGATGTAGAAGGTTACAAGGAATGTCTAAGCTCTTTTGAGCACTATAAATAGAGGCCAAATGTGAGAATTTGGTATACATACACATCCATCCACAAAGATACATATAATCTTTTCTTCATCCTATTTTCTTTCAATCTCTTAGAGTACCATTTTGTTAGGTTTTAGGTTTGTCACTACGACCTAATCCTTGTGAGTGAATATCCTGATAATAGGATCACTTGTAACCCATTACTGAATTATATATATAGTGGGAGTGATTTAGAATTTCAAGGATAAGGATCATCCATTATCAAATTGTTCATTTGTTATACGATTTATCATCCCCATTTCACTAAAATAACAATAATTATTATAACAAATTCCATTATTATTAATAATTTTTTTTAATCAAATTTTATAAAAACTTAACACCTATCAAATCTTTCATCTAAATTGACACGGAGCAAGTAGATGTTTTGTGATGTTCTCGTTTGTATGGAGCAAAACACCAACCAATCGTTGGGTCTAAGTGAACTTTCTATTCTAGCACTGAAGCAGAAACCCTTCTAAATGGGCAGCTGGGCCAGCTATTCTTCCATTGGGCCATGTTTGTGGTAACTTGGGCTGGTCTCTTATCTTCCAGGTCTGTATCCACATAAAAGACTGCACCTGACAAGATAGAACCAATAAACTCTGGGCCCGAAACGTCCAAATCTGATAACTACGCCCAATAGTTCTATAAGTTGCACGCATGAGTCTCTCCTCATCGCTAAACCTAAACTATCGTTAGCGTTACATAATAAATTTACATATTGTTGACGTGGAATTGCAAGTTTAGTTTAATTCAATAAAGACTTGGTCAATTTTTAGTTAGCGCCTGTTTAGCGCTTGATTCGTGGTCTTTAACCACTTCCCTGATTTCCCGTTTTTCTTGTAAGGCTTTTAAGCTAACTTTCATCTTTTCAATTATTTGGTCGTTTGCTGAGAACTTTCTTGTTTTCAACATTGTGGTATCAGAGCTCAGCCACGATCTTCGGACAGCAATCGCAAATGGCCCAGAAAAATGGAGACAGTTTTGTTCAACCAGCCATCCCAAGATTTGATGGCCACTTTGATCATTGGAAACTGTTAATGGAAAACTTCTTGAGAAGCAAGGAGTACTGGGATCTCATTGAGATCGGGTATCAACCAGCGAACGCAGGCACCACATTGACTGATGCTGAGAAGAAGGCTGTTGAGGAAACAAAGCTTAAGGATCTCAAGGTAAAGAATTACCTGTTTCAGTCAATTGATCGCGTGGTTTTAGATACAATTCTCGATAAATCCACGTCGAAGAGTATTTGGGATTCTATGAAGCGCAAATTTGAGGGGAATGCACGGGTGAAGCGTTCTCAATTGCAGGCATTGCGCAGAACATTTGAAACCCTAGAGATGAAATCGGATGAAGGAGTAACTGACTATATTGGACGTGTACTGACTGTTGCAAGTCAAATGAGAGCATATAGCGAGAGTATTACAGATACGCAAGTAGTTGAAAAAATCCTTCGATCTATGACCCCCAAATTCAACTACATTGTATGTTCTATAGAAGAGGCTCAGGACACAAGCACACTATCGATTGATGAACTTCAATCCTCTCTGATAGTGCATGAACAAAAACTACGGAAAATAGAGCATCATGAAGAACATGTTCTGAATGTTAGTCAAGGAAGAGGATCTGGCCGTGGTTATGGTGGCCGTGGATCTGGACGAGGCAGAGGCCGTGGACGAGGAAAAATTGTGAATAGAGAAACAGTTGAATGCTACAATTGTCACAAAATTGGACATTTCAGATCTGAATGTCCGAATTTGTCATCAGCCAACTATGCAGAAGGTACAGATCAGATTGAGGATATTCTTCTGATGGTTGATGATGATGCATATGTCACAGAGAATGTCAAAGAAGATTGGCTTTTGATGACTTATGCTGAACTTAGTAAACTGAAATCAAATGCATGGTTCTTGGACTCGGGATGCTCCAATCATATGAGTGGCCAGAAGGAGTTGTTTGTTACTCTGGATGAGACTTTCAAACACTCAGTAAAATTGGGAGACGATTCCAGACTTGCTGTTGCTGGGAAAGGAACAATCCATCTACTTATCACTAACAAGAGGTATGTAATAAGTGATGTTTATTACATACCTGACTTGCGTAGCAATTTGTTAAGCATTGGCCAGCTCCAAGAAAAGCAGTTGTCACTTCTTTTTGCAAACAACTGCTGCAAAATATTTCATCAGGACAGAGGATTGCTGATCCAGGCCAATATGACAGCAAATAGAATGTTTGCTCTGACCAATGCAGAACAAGGTGAGTCCAGTCGTTCAGCTGAAACTAGATGCAACTTTGTCAGCTCCACAAAACTCTGGCACCAGAGATATGGGCATCTCAGTTACTCAGGACTGAATTTATTAGACAAGAAGCAAATGGTGAGGGGTTTGCCATGTATTGGAAGTGATAGAGAATTGTGTAAAGATTGTCTTGTTGGTAAGCAGCATCGAGAGAAAGTACCAAAATACAGTCTTTGGAGAGCTACATTCAAACTGGAACTTATTCATTCAGATTTGTGTGGACCGATCACACCAATGTCAAATGGGAGAAAGAGATACTTCATCTTATTCATAGATGACTACAGCAGGAAAGCATGGGTATATTTTTTGAGTGAAAAGTCTCAGGCCTATGAATCATTTAAGAATTGGAAGACCATGATTGAGAAAGTATCTGGAGGGAGTGTTCTCAGGTTGAGAACAGACAGAGGGGGTGAATTTCGATCCACTGAGTTTGATAACTACTTGACTATTGAAGGCATTCAGAGACAGCTAACTGCACCACGGACTCCCCATCAAAATGGAGTTGTGGAAAGGAAGAACCGGACCATAATGAATATGGTCAGATCAATGCTTTCATGGTCTCAAATGCCAAAACCATTCTGGCCAGATGCAGTTACATGGAGTGCATATATTCTCAACCGAAGTCCTACTGCTGCATTGAAGAATATTACTCCAGAGGAATGCTGGACTAAGAGTAAGCCTACTGTTGAACACTTTCGCATCTTTGGCTGTCTTGCATATGTTCATGTTGCAGAGAACACTCGGACCAAACTTGATGATCACTCAAAAGTTTGTGTCTTACTTGGGATGAGTGAGGAAACAAAAGGATATCGG
>LIEC01010180.1:0-14859 GCA_001925005.1 Drosera capensis | reverse complement strand
GGGGGGGGGGCCTGTTATGAGTTGGAGATGATTAGGGCATCTTCTTCTCACTTGGTTCGCTATAAAAAGGGAAGCTCAGTGTCTTCTTCTATGCATCAACCATAGAAGCTTAACACCATGGCTAAGATATCCAGTCTCCTTCTCCTCTTCTCCCTTGTAGCAACCCTTTCATGCTTCTCGGACATTACCGTCTCCGCTGATAATATTTCTAGGTCTGATTTCCCCGAAGGGTTCATCTTCGGCGTCGGATCCTCCGCTTATCAAGTATACATATACTTTGTTGTACTTTCTTATAACACATACTACAATAGATAATAATGCAAGTGAAAAAGTGACTGTAGATCATGCATACTCCTATGTTTAAAGAGGGAATTACCGTGATTCGTAATGTTAACATTACCTAAATCGGTGATCGAAAGATGTTGCTAGAATGTGTGAAGAGTAACTGATACTATACTTTCTCTTCACTCTTTTCTGTTTCTTGCAATGGATAATTTGCTTGTTACAACAACTACATCGGAATACGTGATATTGATCTTTGAGATTATGTCACTATGCCTAGCAAATTCTACTTTCATATCTATCAGATATGGTGGCCGATGAAAATACTAGCCCGAATAGTTTTCCCGAAAGATTTTTATATTTTCGGTTCTTTCCCTTCACTTATCATGTGTAGATGAACTTTGTTTTACTTAATTTTAGCATCGTTGGAGCTTCCTCAAATGTTTTGTTCTTTGTAAGGTAGCAAAATTAATATTGCTATGTTTGAACGGACGCTTATCACTTGCTAGTAATATAATACTCGAGTATTTAGTAAATTAAGGTGGTTGAATAGAGTCAACAAAGATAAATGGAAACAAATAATAACAGCTATTATATGTACCAAAAGTTGTATGATTTATGTTTCTTGCAACAATTATTGTGATTGTGCTATTTCGTCGAAAATGTTTCACAGTACGAAGGGGCTGCCTTTTTGGACGGCAAAGAGAAGAGCATATGGGACAAATTCATCGAGTTATACCCAGGTTTTGTTTCTCTCGAATACTATGTTATATGATCATTTCTTTACCCAAACCATGAACCGTCACGTAAAATAATGTGCGAATTTTAACTCGAAAGTTTATTGAGACATAGAAGCGCACTCGGGAGAATTTAGAACATATATATAGGGTCGTTATATGACTTTGAAATGTGGTTATAATTCATAACAACCAGTTTTAAAGGACTGTAAGATAAGCCTGCACGTTGTCCTGCAAATATGCAACTAGGTACTTTTCATATTCACAATCCATCACCGTTTGAATTTTTTTAAATCTAATATAGTGTTTTTTATTTATAATTTATTTAATAATTAATGTATATTAATATAATTAATGGCGATGAGGAATTGAAGAGTACGAATTTTTGTTTCTTTTTTGAGTTATTTTTAGGTAAACAAATGATTTACCTAGAAAATTTAGGTAAGAATATAAAGTAGTTGTTAGTGTTTTTTTTTAATCTCAAATCTTAATATAAATATAATATTTTTTATTTATGTATTTAATAATTGATTTTATATTAATATAATTAATGACGATAGGAATTTGAATAGTACATTTTAGGTAAATAATTAATTTACCTAGAAAATTTAGGTATAAAGTAGTTTGATGTGACTTATATCATAGTAAAAGTGTATACAACAATGTATTGAGGTCCCCAAGTCAACACCGAACTTGGGCTTTCACCAATTGGGATTTGTGAGTATGAAACAGAATTATTTCTTTGATTGAATGTTGCAAATAGTTACTGTATTTACTTAAAATTCTCCACTTGTCAAATTAAAGTTTCAACTGCGATGTTCAAGTATGTATTTGAAGAGAAAAAACGAAGTAAAAATGACTGGAAATAGCATTTTTTTTATGAGGATAAATGCTGTTATATCTGAATCTCTCTTAAAAAGAAAAAGAAAAAATATATTTGTATTTTTCCCTAACAAGATATGGTTGCTTGCTTCATTTAAATGCAGAAAAGATAATGGATCAGAGCAATGCAACCGTGGCTGTTGATTTCTACCATAAGTATAAGGTATGTTACTATGAAAAAAATAGCACCTACTTGTTTTCTACCATATTAATGTCGTCGTGGGAGACCAAACAGACCATTGAGAAAATCATTAATTCACATAAATTTCCAAAATAAACAAGATATTTCCAGATTAGATTTTCCTGATCTACATTAGGATCCTGTGAAGCTATAGATCGAGCAGTAACGATTGTCATATTATATAATCGGCGTTCTACTATTGGTTCGGATCTTTCGTAATATGACTGATTATATCAAAACGGATGTGACATTAAGATCAATCCTGGTTTCTTATTCAAAAACATCCTCTTGCATAAGATGTTTATCGAGCCCGAGCATTGCTACACACTTTTATGCATCCAAGCTTAATCTGTCAGGTTTTTTACACTGTAATTTATGTCTGCAGGAGGATGTCCAGCTGCTAAAAAACATGAGTGTAGATGCTTTCAGATTCTCCATTTCATGGCCTAGAGTCTTGCCCAGTATGAAATACTGCTCCAAAAAAATTCTCATTCTTATATATTTACTGCCTCTTTTTTTGTTTTTGTTTTTTTTGACACGATATCATTACTGTATATCAATGTACTGTAATTAAATTATAATGAAATGATTATGCAGCGGGGAAGGTCAGTGGAGGAGTTAACGAGCTCGGAATCCAGTTCTACAATAGCCTGATCGACGAGCTTATCGCTAATGGTAACACAGCAACACAGCATTTAATTTGTGTTGGTTGTTTATTTCGGTGGATCTGTTGAACTAGTATTATTCTTTCCAATTTAAAAAAAAAAATAAAAAAATTCAATTGTGCACATAAATGCGACGTTTGTTTTTATTAAACGCAAAATTTTGAGACCTTTGACATAAGTGAACCCAAATAATTGGTTCTACATTCAGGCATCATCTTAGCATAGCTTTTGAAGTTGTGCAACGATCGAAGTTCTATTTTATATAGGTTTAGCAAGTTTTGTACTTGTAGGTGGCCGGTGTTCATATCATGTTGGATTGAGTTGCTCTATTTGCGGACTTGAAACATTTTCTGAAGCTGTGAATTATTAACTAAACATCTGGTGCTCGATATAACTAGGAATTACACCGGTTGCAACGATATTCCATTGGGATCTACCAAATGCCCTTAAGGAAGAGTACTGTGGTTTCCTCAGCCCTCTCGTCGTGTAAGCGCCTCAACCTATCATCATATATGTAGTGATGATGACAATGTGTCACGATATTTGACCTTAATTTGTTACACATGATACATGCAGTGAAGACTTCAAGAACTACGCAGATCTATTGTTCAAGAGATTCGGAGATAGAGTCCAGTACTGGACGACAGTGAACGAACCAGAGCTTGCGACTAAGCTAGGGTATAACTATGGTTACTTCGCCCCTGGCCGTTGCTCCACCCACATGGGTAACTGCACATCCGGAAACTCCGCAACTGAACCCTACGTCGTCGTTCACCACCAGCTCCTTTGCCATGCTGTGGCCGTCGACTTGTACAGGAAGAAATACCAGGTACATACACTAGAGCTTTGACATAACGACGAGCTCATTGTTACCACACATAATATAATAAGGATGATGTTCAATTTGTTATCATCTAACAAGTGAGATTATGGATATCGTGTGAAGGCAACACAAGGAGGAATCATCGGATTCACTGTAGCCGTTGACTGGAATTTGCCCATTGATCACAAGCCCACCAGCCGTGCCGCAGCAAATAGAGTCAATGACTTCACGATCGGATGGTTCCTTGAGCCAGTGGTATTAGGACGATACCCTAAGACCATGCGCGATATAGTTGGGGACAGATTACCGGCCTTCACAGATGAGCAGATCAGGCTGGTGAAGGGTTCCTATGATTTTGTCGGACTCAATTACTACACCACAAATTTCGTATATGACACCGGCTTGCACGGTAATGTCAACCTGAGTTACACCAATGACTGGGGGGCTGTCCAAACACAAAGTACGTTCACTGATAAACATCATCCTTGTTGTTTGATAGCGTAACTCAGTCGAATGTTCGGCAATATATCACACAGTCTCATAACTAATCTCTTGCTCTTTTGCTTCATGTTCACAGTTAACGCTCAAGGAGAACCTATTGGTCAAGAGGTAATGGTTCTTATTTTATTGGTCATTAGATAAAAAATGGACCATTTTTTTTTTCCGAAAATCCCTTTGTTTTAGTATCTGTATTGATCGATTGATGCCCCGTTGCTTCAGACCGCGCTGCCCTGGCTTTACATCTATCCTGAGGGTCTCACCGACGTCCTGTCCTATGTGAAACAAAAGTATGGCGATCTTCCGATCATGATCCTCGAGAATGGTAACTCAAGCAAAATTTTCACTTAAAACGATCGTTGCGGCTAGCTGCTCTTGCTATTACTTTTGAGGCGTCCATTTACAGGAATGGCTGATGCAAACAACGCATCCTTATCAGTAGAAGAGGCTCTTGTCGATGACCTGAGAATCCAGTACCACATGCAACATCTGACCTCCCTTAAAAAAGCAATTGAGTAAGCATGTATCTTACCGAAGTACAATTTCTACTTAGTATTGGAATATCTGTATTCTAAACGAACCGAACTACGATGTTTTCAGGGATGGCTCGAACGTGCTGGCGTACTTTGCATGGACATTCCTCGACGATTTCGAATGGTTCCATGGCTTTACGATCAGGTTCGGCTTCCACTACGTGGATTTCGATACCTTGGTTAGGTACCCGAAGAACTCAGTCACATGGTTCAAGGAGTTCCTCCAAAACTCAAACACGACGACCACCACCACCACCGAGACCAAGGATGAGCTCTGAGCGTTTATTATCACACCGTGCTCTCAAGAGGAAATAAAAGGACGGAATCGTCTTGAACCACTTTGGTTTTCTGTCGGTTGCGTTCTGTGCCATGCTTTTGTTATGAATAATTCAAGAGTCAATTGTAAGTGCGTGAATCTTTCGTTTGAAGTTGAGCAGTCGATTGAGTTAAAGTTTGTAATGCATTGCGGAGCCAGGACTCAGTTTTCATATAATCATATAATAAATCAGAATCAGTTGATTTTATTTATAGCTGTTCAAATTTCAGTTCTTGTTTGGGCAGTAACATATCAGTCTTCTCATAGCTCCCTTATCAGTACTCAAAGCTCTGCTTATAAGCACTAGAAACACAGGATTGAGAGCTTGACACCATTAACGAGCAAATCGAAGCTCGAAGTCATACTTGGCTGATGTGAATGCCCATTTCTGGAGCTGTATCACCCGCCTGAAGCAAAGGCGAAGCTGCCGGCGAAACGAGGTGGTCAAATTAAATTGAGTGAGACCATTGATGAAAGAGTTAAGCCAGGGAAAAGAGTTAAGATGAGCATGATTGAGCTGAGCTGTGTTGGTATGTAGTATGAGCTGCGTTAGGGAAAGTTGGATGACTCTCGATGAGCTGCTCCAAATAGAGAAAATGGACTGTTGTCTTCTTCTTGTCATATTAGGATCCCCATCGAACAATCACATTTCAGAGATCCACGACTTGCTCTACGTCTGCAAAGTGCTCAGGATGAAAGCCGAAGCGTGGAGACCCTTAGGCATAGGCTGTTGAGCAGCTCTTAAGTCTTTGTGCGCTTTGGGTCGGTTTCGTATCTTTAGATGGATTGTTTCATTGGTTATTACACCAACCTTCTTAGGCACTGTGTGTGAGGCTCCCTTCGTTGGGGCTGATTATTATCTTTCATCTTAATTATTATAGTAAGAAGTATTATCTATATCCGTAATTATCGACTAATCTTATTGTTTTGAGTTCTTTGAGATCAATGAACTCTTTCTTTAGTAACATGGAAACTTATACCCACTACTCATTGAAGTAACAACAGATCAAAGTTGGAGTACATGTCATGTAAGTTCAGTGAATTCTTGGATATTTAGGAATCAGAGGTAAGGATTGTGTAGATGCGATCCTGATGACATCATCATTTAGGTACTTTTAATCTATGATTTGAGAAAATGAAGAAATTGATGAAGATAATATTACATAAGAGTGGACTGACAGGAGTGGAAAGACGTTTTGTGTGATGAAAGGATGACTCTAAGACCAAAAGACATATTATCATATGGTTATAAGATCAGCTATGTTATATGGGATTGTGTTGGTCTGTATTGAAAACCCATGTGATTAAAATACATGTGATTGAGTTGAGAATGTTACGATGAATGTGTGAGGTTTCTTTATGTAACGCCCCGGGATTTTCTGTCTAATACCTGCTAAACACGTGGCGTTACCGTCGCTCCAAAGTTTCCTTCGAAGTAAGACGACAGGAATACAAGGGGTTTAAGTATCAGAAACATAGGATCTAGAAATAAATATCCAACTTACATCGTCTTGAATTACATAAAAATCGTACTCCGAAAATATAAACGAAATGTTACAGAAAACCGAAACTAATCATCATCGCTATGTAACGGTCCCCTCCACAATCCTTTATTACCTGAAACAAATATGTAACCGTGAGCTTGAAATCCCAGTAACACAGGATACACATCCATCTCAGGGGTCTGCCATTCTTATTATATCATGCATTTTCCATGCGCAAACAGAATGCAATGCAAGCAACACCGAGCAATCATATGCCAATCAGGAACGTTTAAATACGTACAGGATAATAATAATACAAGTCAAGCAGGTTAATCCCTATTTCAGTATCGCTGGCCTATATTAAAGGCTTTTACAGGTTAATGACATGCTCTGACATGTCATATTGATTCTCAGGACTTTTACAGATAACAACGTGTTTTTGTCACATTATAACAATTCTTATGACTTTTACAGGTTAATAACATGGGAGGAGTTACAACAGGAATTTATCGTTAATAGTATCGTCATACTAATAACAATTAAACAAACACGATTGTCGTTGCAGACGACCCAGGATGGCTAATAATAACCAAACACGGCCACCAAGTAATTTCAATTGATGTCGCTGCGTGCACGCGAAGGGAATTTCTATCCCTTCCTAGCTAGTCAGGACTCGTAACTCTCCCACTTATTATCATTTACAAGAATATCCTCATTGTTCAGGTTTTCAGGATTTTCAGACAGGCAGTATGAAATTAAATATATTAATTCCATATATGACATGATTCAAGATTTTCAGGTATATAATATGATTTAATCATATTAATCCATGTATAGCAGGTGACCACCATGGTGTTCGTAATTCGAGATTTCAGGTATGTAACATGAAATTAATCATATTAGTTCATGTATAGTAGGTGACCATCATGGTGTTCCATAAATTTATATAACCCTATATTTTGTAACATTCTTAATAATTTTCAGGATTAATAATTCGTTACAAAATAATATCAACAGGCACAGGATATCACGCATCAAGAGCAAGCAATATTCAGGATATCGTTATTTAAATTCTATAATATTCTGCAGGTTTCATCGTTACCCTTCTGGCAAACAAATCAAGTCAATCAAATAATCACACTTTTAATCTTTTTTATTTATCATGCGAGTACGTGATCATAGAATCATACAAATAAAATCAAGCATATATATTTTAGGGTAACGATGTGTGTCACCTCGTCATTTGTAGAAATTCAGAAAATCCTTCAAACAATCCCCGGCTTAATCTCGCTTCTCAGTATTTGTCGCACCTACAATAATATTGCAATATATAAAATATTATTGCACGATATTTTAGAATAATATACGTAATTACGCGTGTAACTAAATGCCCTCATAATGCGTTATTATAACACATTATGTTAAATCATGTTATATATACATATAACGTATACGTATAAGGTTTTAATTATCGAAAGGCTAATCCCTCTTTTTTTTTTTCCTCCCGCTGCGCACCCACACCCAACCAAACAGGAGGTCTGACCTCGTCTTCCGACCGATTTCCGGCCAAGAGCATCACGTGACCGTCAAATCCCGTCGAGGGTGGTCGATTCGGCTGCCCGTGATTGTTCCCGGCGTCGGGAAGGGTTGACGAGGGTCGGGTTATGTCGGATTTTGATCGGGGTCGAGTTGTGGTTGACCAGATCTAGGTCGCCGAGCCTTGGGCGACTTCAGGCGTGACGGGGCGATGTCGGGGACGGCTGTGGCTGCTCCGGCAAGAGGCGGCGCGAGGGAGAGGTTGCGGCTGGGTCCGTGCGCGGCATGAGCGAGGGTTTCAGGCAGCAGGGTCGGCCTCGACGGCGTTAGGCTTCGGTGGCAGTGTCGGCTTCGGGCTTCGGTTTGGTTAAGGTCGGGAGTCGGGGTCGGCTGGTGTTTCAGCAAGGTGTGTGCGGTGACGGCGACTTCAGGCAGCTTTGGCGGGGCTGGATCCGGCGAGGGTTCAGGAGGGTTTCAGGCGGGTTTTCAGGGTCGGGGTTCGGGTTTGGCTGCGGGTTACGATCGGGGGTTGGGGTTTTGCCGGAAATTGGTCGGAATCCGGCAATACGGATATAGTACGAGAATAAAATAAGCTGAAATAAAATTTAAACGAATACGAAATAGAAACGAGAGATCGAATCATACCCTCCCTACGTCGGGTTCAAGTTGTTGGTTTGATTTTTGCGGTTCCTGTGTTTTGAAAATTTTGATAACGGGGAGGAGGTTTTTCTGGAGAGCGGAATGCACGTTACAGAAAATGAGTACGTGGGCAGGTGATTGAGAAGATTTAGGGGAGGTAAGATATCAACGAGTCATATGATCAATTTTTTTAGCTCAACATAATTGTTTTGATTTTTTTTTTTTTTTTTTTTTTGTATATTACACTTTAAGAGATGGAGTTACAAATGGTAGGATTCAGGAATAGATGAGTCTCAACTATTGATATGAAGATATGGGAGATGAGATTGAGATGGTTTGATCATGTGATGCGTAGAGACTCAATCTTTCTAATAAGATGATGTGAATCCATTGAGATGACGGAGAGTAAACGAGGCAGAGAGAGGCCGAAGAAATATCGAGATGAGGGTATTAGACAAAACTTGATGTTACTTGGACTAACAAAGGACATAACCTTAACTAAAACTATTTGATGAAATAGGATAGTGATTGAGAGATAAATTAAGTGGGTTATTGTCATTTTAGGATGGAATAGATTATTTTTAGGGTATTTCGTTCTTGGGTCTTAATTTTTATACTTCTTGTTGTTGTTTTCATTTTCTTTTTTGAGTAATTTTTAACCATGTTTTATTTTTTATTATGATTTTTGTGTTGTATGCTTGATTATGAGGATATCAAAACTAATCTTTTAATTATATTATAATAAAAATAAAATTACTTACATTATATTTTTTTCAAATGTTATCAATTGACGGGATCACTTTAATCATTGCTATCATTGCTATTGTTTAACATATTTTTATTTAATGTTTTTAATTCTTTTGAACTTACCATACAACCTCACGCGTGGCTACTACCTTCAAACCCTTCTTTTTCCACCAAAAGCCCAAAAAACAAACCTGCCCATGAACTGAACCCTAGAACCTTCCACTCCCTCCCTCACTCTTCCCCTTTGCCACACTTCTCCATCATCACCAAACCCCTTGTTCAGTTCTTCTTCCCCTTTCTAGGATTTCTCTAGGGTTTTACTTTCTCTCCCCCCAAATCCCAAACCCTAATGGTTCGCTCCACCGGCATCAGACTCCTCCTCCGCCGTGGCCTCTCCAATTTCTCTCCCGCTACGGTACCTTACCCTCGATCTCCCGTGTTTGTGGTGAAATTGGGAATCGGGATTTGTTAAAGTTTGTGTTTTGTTTTTTGGCAGGTTAGTGAGGTGTTGAATGGTGGGGGATCGAGGTCGTATGGGACGCCTGGGTGGAGAGTGAAGGGAATAGTTGGGAGAGGGACTGGTGTGAGGAAGGTGGATGATTGGAATGTGATTGGGAGATTTGGCGGGGCGAGGGCGATTCACGGGACTGGTACGACGAAAAATCTGAGCTTTGATGCGATAGCTGTAGCTAACGAGCTGCATTGTGTATTTACTCTCCGTGTACTGCTCTTTGATTAAGTGGTTAGTTTAGTTTTTTGTAGTTGTGATCTGTATTACCCTATTGTAGAACTCCAGTACATGAGGAGAAATTCGCCGTTGTCAATTGGTTGTAGCCGCTGGAACCACTTCAACTGTCTAATACTTTAACCGAAACGTATAAAAAAGATTGTGTTTTTGGTGTATGTTTCTGTACTTTCTGGCAGCATTTGATGTAGTGGTTTTATTTTTTTGATGGGATATTTTTGCTTGTGTTTTGGAAGCGGCTTTGGGGAAAGATTATTATGAGGTACTTGGGGTGAGCAGAAATGCGACGCAGTCTGAAATCAAGAAAGCCTTTTATGGGGTATGAGTTTTTTTTTTCTTTGGTTTCTGGAATTTGATGCTTTTTTAAAAAAAAAATTTACGGTGAATTGTGATGTGATAAGTTGCTGCTATTTGTCGAAAGAGGTGAGGCAGAAAGGAGAGGAAAAGAAGAAGTTTAGGAAGTTTGGTTTGTTGATTGTTTTTGGACGTGTCAATTTTCCTTTTTCCTATTGTAGCTTGCCAAGAAGCATCACCCTGATATGAATAAAGAAGACCCTGAGGCTGATAAGAAGTTTCAGGAGATCAATAAAGCTTACGAGGTACTTTTGCTTCTTTGTTGCCCCTTCAATTGGGATTAACATAACTGAAGTGCTTTAAGTGAGCCATGCACTTTTCATCTTTCTGCTATCTGGCAAAGTTATCCACTGGCTGATCTTATCACTTCCATTTCATCCACAGGTTTTGAAGGACGAGCAAGAGCGTGCTAACTATGATCAAGTCTGCCTCTAGACCAATTAGCAGTCTTTGATTTTTACCATATTAGTGAGTCGTAGAGCTGTGTTGCTATTATGCACGGAACATCAACATGACATAAGGAAGACTAATGTAGTAGAAATTCTTAAATCAAACGATAATCAGAATAAAATCTTTCCCATATGGGTGACCAGTGTCCCAGTCTGATACTGAACTGAAACCTGCAGAGCACTTTTTTCATAAGATGCAGTAAGATGTAGGACTAGAAATATAGTGACCATAAAAATCAAACCTTTCTGTGATGCAGGTGGTCTTTTCTTACTGCATTGACCAATTGAGAGTTGTGCCTGTGCTATTTCCCTGATTTGTAATGATGATGATTGGATTTTTTTCATTAGATGCAGTACAATGTAGGAATATCCATAAAAATGTCTGCTTAGTTGGTCTTTTCATGCTGCATTGACTGATTGAGATTTGTGCTTGTGACATTTCGTTGATTCGTAATGATAATGATTGGAACTTATTTGATCATATGCTTATTCTAGTTGGGGCATGATTCCTATGAGCAAAGCAAGGGGTTCGGTGGTGATGGTCGTGGTCCAGGGTTTAGTCCCTTTGAAGATATATTCAAGGGAGGTTTTGAAGATGTAAGGCTACATCCTTCTCTCAGTTAGTTAAGTGAGCAATCTGATTACTGAGAATTTTTTAAAATGATGCCATATGGTATGTTAATTTCTGTTTATTGTACAGAGGAAGTGTCCTTTCTATCTTACAGCACAAGTCCGTTGAATTATATATAGGGGCCATTATTGTCGTCTTTTGCATATTCTGACTGGCTTTTCAACTGGTAACAGATTTTCAACATTTTTGGAAATGGCTTTAGAAGAAATATGGGCGGTCAAGATGTGAAGGTATAGTTTTGAAACATTACGCCTTTTTGTTGCTTGATAGAGGCTGTCTTACAGTATCGTATTGTCTGACTAGGTTAATTTGGAGCTATCCTTTATGGAAGCTGTGCAAGGGTGCTCTAAAACAGTTACATTTAAAACTAGTATGCGGTGTGAAGCTTGTGGTAAGATATCATTCTCATGTTTGAGTGCTCCACTAAGTTTTTTTTTTTTCCTTTTTTTTTTTTTTTTTTTTTTGAGTTCGATAAGGTACGTTGTATCTTTGAACATAATTCTAAACAATCAACACGGTTGAATTGTAACATAGTATGTGGCCCATTGTAGAGAATGGTTTATTGAGAAAGAAAAAAAAAACTCCTGCCTATGGAAGAGGAAAGAGATTGAAGTTAATTATTCTTTTGGAGTTTCCTTGATAATCTGGATGCCTTGGAGCATGATGTGGCAATGTGAAGTACCCTAACCGAGGCATTCTTCAACAGAAGTTTGTTTTGGTAGGAGCAACAATGTTAGAGGTGCAAAGTTATGGGTGAAGAATTGTTTTGATTGGAGTGATGCGTTTTTGATGAATTCCCGAAAAAGTGCTTCAAGCAGATGAAACATTTCAAGTTATATGTCGGTATAGTTGAAAACAGCTTGAGCTACCTGGATAGAGTGGCTTCGTTTTGATTGTTGTCTGAGTGAGACTGATAAACAAAATATGGGCTTTTGTCTACAACGAAGATATGAATATCTGATCAGCATGTGAAGCTCGTTTCTTAAGAGCTGATCGTATGTTTATAGTTGGTTGTAGACCCCAGATTATCCCTCTAATATGGTGCCAAATTCCTAGTCAAGGTGATTGTGAACGAGAATCAGTCTGTTATGACTTGTAGGTTAATTGACTTGCAGTTGGGCGACTAGTTTTTTTATGCACTTAGTGTGGTAAGACTCAGTTTACTCGGTGGATGTATTTTCCCGGGAACACGTAATGGAAGAAGCTTCGTCATCTGAAGATTCTGAAGCTTCTGAAGCTTCTTGTTGTTGAACAATTGAACATTTGAAGTAGTTGATGAAACCTGACTTAAGAGAGCTAGAGGTAAAAGGAAAAATGAATTTTGAGAAAACCTTGTTGTATGACGTGAGATGCAGTACCATAGTCGAGAATAAGACACAATACGAGCTTCGTGGTTTGTGATTGTGAAGGAGCAGGTGTTGGCAACTCGTAACCATCTTGAAGACACATGTTCATTCTGTTTTTAGATTCTTTTTTGAGGTGATGTGGTTTATGTCACGAACTACAGCAGCAGTTTTTTGTTTTTCTTGTGTAAGTCGGGTGATGGCGCTTTTCTTGTCTGCTTATGAATGCCTGCAGCTGGATCAGGTGTTCCACCTGGTACAAAACCGGAAACATGCAAGCGTTGTAAAGGCAAAGGCATGGTTAGTGTTCTGGTTACTAACATGTAAGAGGTTTTTTTGCTAGCAAGTTTAAATTTTGTGTTGCTTAAATTGTTTGGCTGTGTTTACAGACATTTATGCAGAATGGCCCATTCACCGTACAGACAACTTGTGCCCAGTGTGGTGGAAGTGGGAAATTTTTTGTGGTAAATTACCTTTTAAATGTTGACTGCTAATTGCAAATGGTGCTTCCCATTGTATTATGCTTATACATTCACTGCATCACATATCTATGCTTGATATTTTATCTGATTGATGTTTCCTGCATCATTCATATGAATACTTCCTGGCTTAATTGATGTAACTCAAAGCTTTGTATTTGGGTTTCGTGTCATTGAAGCCGAAATAACTAGAAAGGAAAAGAAAAAACAACATAGAAAAGAAACGATGAGCGAACAAATGAAGAATAACCTCTCCTTATCTGATTCGTGAATGTGAATGTGGAGGACAGGGAACATGAATGTATGGTAACTGCTTGGTTAGCAATTAGCATTTATGCTAGAAAAGGTCAGAAGGATGTATTATAAAGTTTTTCTTAATTTGATTGGTGGGTCGACTTTAGCTTGAGCTCAAGGTATAGCCAAACGTGGCAAGGCAGAGAATGCCGAAGTATTGGGCAATATTCGGGATTATTTAGGAAAGGCATTATAACATGACAGTTTGATTATGCGGAATTGGCTGTGAATGAGCTTCCTTATGTCACATAGGTGATTCAAAGTGCTTAGTTGAATCAAATGGTCGAAAAATAAGTGCTTAATTGAATCACTAAAGATATCATTTTTTTTCCAGATACAAGAGATTGCTTAGGGAATGTTTATTATCATTGTCCAAAATTATAAAAAGCAAAATCAGTAACCGAAATATGGAAACAGTTGTGGAAATCAAGAACACTTCATGAAATAAAATGTGTTTTTGAAAGAAATCTTGAATACTGCACTTAGTTGAAACAGAAAATAGAAACTAGTTTTATCCATTTAAGAAACAAAAATTAATATCAAACAATTCTATTTCATCAGCTTGTGGAACAAAAATAGAAAAACAGAAACAAAGACGATACCAAACTGACCCTTTTGTTGTAGCTTCTAGATTTTCTTTTTGCTAATATTTGTGTCGTGTGTTTATGATTCATATTTCTATTCATTGTTGGGTGCGTTACAACTTGCAAGGGACCAATGGCAGGTGAATTATGGGGATACCTGCCTTTTGGTTGATGTAATTTTTGATAGAATAAAATTATCTTGAGTTCGATGGTCTGAGCTTTACAATCAGATGATAACACAACTAACCATTGCCGAGTTTATTCCGTAATGGATATCTATGTTAAGTGTCTGATTCTTCCAGTGACATGCCTGGCTACTCAATTTTTTCTGTTGAAAATATGTAAAACTGTGAATATGCTCCTTCCTCTTTTAAGGTTAGAAGCTAACTCTGCTTAGCCGTTTCCTACCAATTTTTCTTCATATCAAATGCTCAATGTACTAATTTTCGAAAAATTGAGTGAAGGATGCTTTATTCCCATAATTCTTGGCTTGAAGTCAGATTATTGTTATCTGAGATGATTGTTGCTCCTCTTCAGAATTGATGTAATCCTGCTATTGTAAAACAGAATCATTGTAGGACATGTGGTGGTCAGAAGGTGGTTCTAGGATCGAAGACAGTCAAATTGGACATCATGGCAGGTGATTCCCCCCACCCC
>LIEC01010179.1:0-28461 GCA_001925005.1 Drosera capensis | reverse complement strand
TATATATATATATATATATATATATTATAATGTATTATAATCCTTATTGTTATGTACATGTGCAGGGGTAAAATAGGAAAAGGGAAAAAATTAACTTTGGGGGGAAGCACTTTTGGGGGTTGAGAAGCAACTCTCTTAAATAAAATCAACACCTAACATAATGGTATAAGAAGCAATGCAAACCCTTATTACTGGCCTATCTTAAACCATCCGAAACCATTTGTTATGATAGAAAATGCCCATGAGTAACACATATATATCAACTAGATTTATCTCGAACTCAAAGGCCTCTGCTAGTGGATATATGGGTTGTCACCCATATGCTCCTGATCCAAGGGAAAGTGGGAGATGGTTGTAGGGTTACACTATCAAGCCAAAAAGTAAAAAATAAAAAGGCCAAGAACGATACCTTGCAGCGGAGGCTTCGCTGGTGGGTCTAGCGGCGAACAGAATAGAGGCGTGCGACAACGGCGGCTGCTGCTAAATTGATGGGAAAGGGTTTCAGGGAGGAAAAAATTGAGGACGGGAGCCATGGATGTGCTTGTCGAGAGCCGTTGATTCAATTTCTACCTACCCCTACGATTAACAACAATCCACGTATTCGTAATCGACATTTTATGGTTCTCTTTTACGACGTATTGTGCTGCGATGTTACTCGAAAGTAACTGGATTTTATCCCCATGTGGTAGTATTGTCGTTGGAAATTGATGCTATTTGGTACACTTGTGGGTGATGCTATTTGTATTTCAAAAATTTATAAAAAATAATTTAAAAACCTATTAAGAAAATATAAATCTTAAAATCTCAAAAAAAAAAAATCCTCAACCCCCAAAATATCAACCCTAAACTTCAAAAATATCAATCTTAAACTCTAAAAATAAAACCCTAACCCTATAAAATTAACCTTAAATCTTAAAAAATAATATATTTTTTATATCTCAAAAATTTTTGAATCTCAATCCAACGATCCATAGATCGATAGAGCCCAACAGCGGGACACCGTTGAGAGCGACAACAAAGGATCCCAATTGTATTTTTGTTCAGTGAAGAATGCTAGATACTACAAAGGGATAATTAACAACTCTCACGATTATATCTTGATTGGATTTTTATCTGAATCATGACCAAATATGTCAATCGCTCCATGACTTGCTTGTTGCTAAATGTTAGTGTGCAACTATATACTTACTCTGTTGTACTAATAATTAGTGTTAAGCAGAACAAAATTACAGTACACATTGTAGCATAAAGCTACAGCCACCAGAGGGCAGGGGTCAAGTAGATATTGGCAGTTATTCAACAATGCTATATGCGTAATCTTGTGTGGATGAGAACACTTGTAAGCGTAGTTGGTACTTGGCAGTGTATTTCGTTGTCATATGATCATAGACTAGGATGTTTTCACCAGACAACCAATGCTTCTTTTATTTTATTAAGAATTAACATGTTTGTTATAAGACAATTAACAAAGTTTTTGAATACATAAGCTAAATGTTGTATGGAAACACCTTTCAAAAAAACAATTAACTTATTTTTATTTTATATCATATCAACTCATTTTATTATTTTATTTATTTATTTATTACTTCTTCCATTCACACAAATTTAAAAATAAATTAATCTTTATAATAAAACTAAATACGAACTAACTTATCCATAAGTTACCTTTTTTTTATCTTGATTACCAACTAACGATAGTGATTTTTTTTATGTATCAATATGTGTGTTTTTCAAAATTAAATTACATTCTTTCGTATCTTATCCTTTAATTTACTTATATTATTAAATCAATCAATAAACCCTAACTAATCATTCTCCACCGACTGACTTTTCTTGCCGACCGTGGCCGCTCTCCTCCTCTTTCTCCGACCACCACCACCACCCATAACCACGAGAACCCGAGCGCCCCTACACAAACAAACTAGAATTCCCGAATCAATCTCGCAGGACACGAAATTGTTTGCCAACAATCATAATGATCCTCATTTTGAGGATAGGAGTGGAAACGGCTTGCCATGTTTGTTTATTTGCAATTTCTTGTGGATAATTGTTCTTCAATGTTATGGAATATGACCTCGAGCTAATTTTCGCAGGAACGGCTGTCGACTCAAAAATTTGTCCCCCCGCAGAATTCGGTTTCTACTAGTCTTGCAGGAATTCAATGTGTGTTGAGAACAGTGCATAAGCCAAGAGAACCGTCCGTATTTTTATAATATAATAAAAATATTAAATATAAATTATATATATATATATTGTATTTAAATATATATAAGAACGACCAGGACGAGTAACGGATGTGTGCTTGTTACAAGAAGAAAAGGGACGACGATACGGTTGTTGGCGTAGGTCAGAATTTAGGACTTTGTATGATTATTATAATTTATTATTTATTATAATAAATAAAATAATAATTTGAATTTATGATTTAATTGTAATATAAATTTTGTACTATCACTCATTCATTGATAATTAATGAAATAAAAAATAATCAATTAATAATTTTCTCAATCAATACACATAAAATTATAGTGTCAACTCAATTGATTTATCTTCATCCGTTTCAATATATATATACTATTTTATTAATAATCTCAATTTAGTTAAAATATTATCATTTTTAATAAAATTTTCACATAAAAAAATTAACAATCATTATCTATTATATATTTTGACTATTCTTTTTTTTATTACAATAAATTCTAATATCATCAAAAAATATTTTTTTATAAAATTTTATAATATTTTAAAAAAATATATATAATTTTATATCAAATCAAATGCACCGAGAAACTTTTCGTAGGGATGGAGTAGTTTTCAGACATTAGACGATTAATGGCATAAGTTTTATCAACGTGAGAAGGATCCAGATATGTCATTTGATATGTCTCTCAATCTCTTAAAAAAATAAATAAAATAAATAATCCTTGAATTTATGAGTTATTGTTGATAAAATTAAAAAAACGTGGGAAGGAGTGTACGCTAAACAAGCTCTCCTACTTTTCAGACAGCGAAACATGAACCCAACCAGATCCGGCAACGGCGATAAGCCACTGCCGCCTCCGCACCAGACAACAACTCCACCATCTCCGGTGACCGTACACACCTCACTCTCCAAAAAAATTACAACCCTTTCATCAATTCTATCAACTCCTCTTTAAACTCCCAATTTTGATCATGGGTTTCACTATTCACTCATTAGATTCAAACCAAATCACCACTCACCCATGAATCGATAGAAAGATAGATTTGAAGATCTGAAAAGGAGAGGAGGAGAAGAAGGGGGTAAATGTTTTGTAGGATGATGCCGAAGAAGAGGAGACAAGGGTCCGGGCCGGTTTATTTGAACGTGTATGATCTCACTCCCATCAATGGGTATGCTTATTGGCTCGGCCTTGGGGTGTATCATTCTGGTGTTCAAGGTAAAAGGGTTGTTTTGTATTTGGTGAATTTTGGGGTTTGGTTGGGTTTTGAAGGGGTTTGTGGGGTGTTTGGGGTATATCTGAGGGGGGGTTTGGGGTTTTGGGTGGTGAAGTTGGGATCTGAGGGGGGTTTGGATTTTTGGTGGTGATTTGAGTGGTGGTGTGGCAGGGATTTGGGAGTATAGTGTGTGGCAAAGAGTTTAAAGAGTTTTATGACTTGGGAAACAATCTCTCGGTTGTCTTCAACAAGGATACGACTGCGAATATTTCGCCCTCGGTGGACTCTGTCCCGACGGTTATTGTTGTTGTTATTGTGTGGAAAGGATGTGGATTTGATTTATTAATGGGATTTTGAGGTGGATGTCCTATGATTTCTAGGTAGTTATTCGGAATTCTCTACAATATGTAGGATCTTGGATGTGAAATGCTACCTGTGCATGATTTATGGATTGTACTTCATGGAGCGCACACTGGATACATTGTTCTTAATATGCAGAAAATGAGGGGGTTAGAGAATATGGTGTTTGTATTTTATGCACTAGCATAGTTTGGGTTGCTGGGTGGCGGTTTAATTAGCTGATGTAAGTGTCAAAGGGTATGCTACAAAATGTTGAATTGCAGGATTGTTTATTATACTTCAGTTGACTGTTGCTGAATGTAGCAAGTTTAGTCGAATAGCAAATATGGATGTTTTGGAATCTAGTAAGTTTGGTTTATAAAGCAAACATGCTCAATTTTTATTGTTCTTAGGCAGATGAATTTGTCAAGAAACAGACAGAATCAGTCTTGCTTTATATAGTTATTTAAGCGCAATCCTTATCAACAGTTGTTGACTAAGTGGTTGTAACTGCAGTTGCATGCATCATTGTCAAGAGTTATATTGACTAGTCTATTGAACGCCCCTCTTGTTTATGGCATATTTTGAATATCTACATACTTTTGATTCACAAGAAACAATCTAATATAATGGATCCTGCTTACCATGTTTATATTAACTATGGTTATGATGGTCGGTGTATACTACTGGTTGAAATGACCGCTTTTAAAGAAGGATCATATCTCATGGTATGCAAGCGTGGAGGCACAGATATATTGGAGTAGTTGCATGCCCGCCCACTTTATAAGGAGTCATTTCCGCTTGCTGTCAACAACAATTGCCAACGTCCATTTTATACTTGAATTGGATTGGTGCATGGACTACGTTTCACTAATAGCTATTTATATTTTTGGTATTGTGAATCATGTGAAGCTAGCAATCTAATAGTAAATGTTAAGGGACTAGTGTCTGTACGCTACAATGGCTACAGCGGTTGGGTTTTTAGTTACAAAAGTAGCAGAGGGAAGCTTGCTCGTGTTCAAAGAGTCTGTTCGTTCGTCCCACTGAGAGTCCTATATACTGCAAAGTGTCCTACACCTATTTATTCTTTTTTTTTTTAATCCCTTTATTGTTGTTTTGGTTCTGATGGCAATTGGGATATGGACTGGACTTCCTTGTGTGTGCAGTGCACGAGGTTGAGTATGCTTTCGGTGCGCATGATCATGCCACATCTGGGATATTTGAGGTCGAACCGAAGCATTGCCCCGGTTTCACCTTCAGGAAATCTATTTTGATAGGAAGGACAGATTTAGGTTTGAAAGAGGTCCGTGGATTCATGGAGAAGCTATCCCGTGAGTACCAGGGCAACGCCTACCATCTCATTAGGAAAAATTGCAATCACTTCTGCAATGATGTATGCATGCAGCTGACCGGGAAGCCAATACCTAGCTGGGTTAATAGACTCGCTCGACTTGGTAAGAATGTTCTTAACTGATTCGTTGCCGTAAGCATGACATAGTTATACTTTTCTCGTGCTAAAACACTTTATCTCATAAAAATGGACTCCTAGTTCAACTGCGTTGTGCATGCTTCATTTCTTATAAAAATTCAAACTGTGTTGTGAGTGAAATTTTTTGACGTTGTGTTCGACTTTTATATGTTGATCATGGTACAAAGTTTTTTTTCTATTACGTTTTGTGTTCATGAACCAAGAAAATGCAAATTTCATGGAAGACAAAACCTGCTGATCATCTCTAATTTTTGTTGAAATCTGAAGGTTTCCTGTGCAAGTGTGTTCTTCCTGCATCTTTGAATGACACGAAGATCCGGACAGTTGGTGGCGTTGGCAGGGAGAGCTGCAAGTTAGAGCAGAAAAAGTTGAGAAGCCAGTCCAGCAGGTACGAATCAACCAAAATTGTCTCTCCTCCTAGTCACCCTGTTCGTTCTGCAAGTTCTACAAGTAGAAGACAGAGACATTGTATCCCGACATCATCATCTCTGACCGTTGCTGTACCTGCATCTGCTGTGGAGTTATGAGGTTTGTGAACAGTGGCCAAGTCACATTCCCTTGCAACTGGTAAGTTCCTGATAAATATGCAGAATGTATACTGCGAGGGGCTGATCTCTACCTGTACAGATTTTGCCCCTTCATTCTCCTTGGATTCTTCTATATCTCTGCTATTTCATTTACGAACTCTCTTCTGCGCTCGTGATCCCTTCATGTTGTAATCTGGTCTTCTATGTTCTGTTGTATCAGTAGCGCTCATTAGTTCTTTGACTTGAAGGAGTCCTGGACTGGCAAAGATAGCCTTGCTATGTATCCTTTTGTTCAAGGAATGTAACCATTTTCTTTTCATTGCATCGCTTTATGCTTATAATAAACAGCAACATTCCATTATGTACGATATTGGCATATATCATAATCAACGTTGTTCTTAAAGAAATGCGAGGGAAAAACATGCTAACGTCGACCAAAGGTTTGCAAATGAGCTAACCAGAGTCTGCTCGTTGACTGTACTAGCCATGTCGGAATGTATACAAGTTCACATAAATTTCTGATAATGTTGAAAGTTGAAACCTCTCGAGCAGAGATTACGACTTCTACAGGAGAACAAACTAATTTCAAATGGTCTATGTTATGGTTATGATTGTAATAGAAACTTATATTCAACACGAAGCTCTGAGTCTAAATTTTGGACTTAAGTGGATTATGATCATCTTCAAATTTTGGCGATACAAGCCCTTGAACAAGTAGCGAAGTCTCTCCAATTTAGCAATCACTTATTATCTAGAAATAGCAAGGCCACCATTTAGCTCTCGAGGGGATACCAACTACCTAGGATATTAAAGAATGGGTACATCTTTGGCAACTCTAGTAGATAGTCCTCACCTTCACCTAGCTGCAACTCGAGCGGAAGAGAGCTCATTCTACCATTGTTGTCGCCGCGGTCAACCAATGATGAAAGGAGATAGAAATGCTCGTAATTTCAAGTTGTAAGGATCCACGGTGATCGAAAACGTAAAGTCAAGAGTATAGGTAAAGAAACAATAATTGGGTCAATGGTGCAAATCGGACAGAACTACAAGGAAGTTTCGCTTTGAAGACCACGACATGACGGTTATGATGGAGACGGATGGAGGCTATCCAATACCTCCCGGTCTCAGACGATTCTTGGGATGTAGGCAATCGACAAGGGATTGTTTTAAAAAGAAGGTGGAGAATGATCGATGGTTTGTTTAAAAAACAAAAAGTAAAACAAAAACTTTATGGCGAGGCTCACATATTTTTGAAAAGGTAAAGTTATGAATGACTGAGATGATGATGGTGTTTTCTGGCCAGGTGGAGGAAAAGCATTAAAAGCTTTTAGAAAATTTGTAAAAATTTGAGAAAAAGATCAGCGAAGCAGTATTTGCTTTGGGACGGTCCCAAAGCAAATTCTGGAGAAATCAACGCAATTGCCTATATATTTGATCCAAACGCAGTAGAGCAAGAGACAAAACCATTGGGGGTAGAGAATTTAGGATAAACACGGATTTATGAAAACAAACAAATGTTGATAGAGCACTGATGAGAGTAGAATGCGAGTGATGATGATAAAACGATGGACGATAATGACAAGTGACGACAATGGATATCGGCAACAAAGGAGAGCTAGGGCGAGCAAGGTAGGTGAGACAGGCGATGAGCATGACTAACAATAACCTGCAACCACGAATGACAACGGCTGAAGAGGGGCCATAGAGACGAGAACTTTCTTTAATGAATCATATATAATCCTCTATAATTTTATTTTAATTATTCATATCTAAAAAAATCATAAAAATAATCTTTTTCTATCAAAGAATCCATAAATATCGAAAAAAATGTTTACCCATAAAAATAATTTGATAAATAAATAGAATTCTAAACCATAATTGATAACATCAACCATTCAAAACATTTGTGATTAACATTTCAACAAAATATAACGATGGAGTTAACACTTTCTTAACCGAATCTCTCGATTGTGAAAACCCTTTCACTCGATCAATAGTCCACCAATGTCTACACGTACCTTTCACCCTCTTCGCTTTGTACATATTTCAACTTCATTAGAAAAAGCATTCATCTTTTCGTTGCCCGTTTCTCATCTTATCCCAAACCCCATCACTCACATCAACACCTCATATTTCACGCGCTGATTGTTTCACAATTCAAATTGGAATTGCTCAAATGGCATCGGCGATTGTATCTCTATCTTCAGTTTCTTCAATCTCTCTCCAACCCCATGCAAAGGTCAATCTAATTGCTTTGATGTTTGATTTACTCATTTAGTTTGATGGGTATTTGGTTTATGGGTCAGTTTTGATTGGGACATCTTAGAGATGCTGAGTTGCCCAGGTGGAGAAGTGGGTTAGTGGTAAATGTTTGATCTTGGTTGGTGATGATGATGACCATGATGATTTGGGTAGTCTGGGATAGTGAGTGCTTCAATTTGATGGGTTGATGTGATATGGTGAATTGGGATCTGGTATTGACTTGTTGAGATGATCAGTGCTAGGGTACATTTTGAATTGTTAAGATGCAAATGATTTCACATTTGTTCTATCATGAGCTTTATATGATAGAGATGGTTTCTCAAAATAGTAATCTGCTGAAACTGATGATGAGTCGACAAGTTTGAATTCTCGACCGCGTGCATTTTGCATATAGTATTGGTGGGCGAGTGCATTGTTGATGCCTCAGCTTTTGGATAGTCATTACTCTTGGATTTCATGCTGTCATTGCTGAGACTGAAATTTCTTTGTTTGCAGGGGAGCAAGAATGGAATCGGTAATGTCTCAAGTCCGTTCCCAAAGAGCAAGGGCAAACATGCTTTAACAAAAGTGAAGGTAGTCTTTTTATTTTGGCTTCTATGAGGTGAATGAAAAGGATGGCAATTCAGGCTTTTTAAGCTTCATTGCATCCCGTGTGGGTAATGGCATTCCCAATGTCGATTTATTGGAAAGTTAGACCCATAACGGCGCTGAGTGTTTCGAGTGACTATTATTTATTTTTCAATCTCCCTTAAACTACTTGAGTTGTCTCCTCTGCCACATTCGTTTAACTGTCGGATGCATGTTAGAGAAGAAAAGTTTATTGCCAATTTCCAAAGAGCTTTTATGGACCGCAGAGCAATTCATTTGATAAGTAGTCAAGTAGTGAGAATTGTAGCCTGGCAAAACCCGACCTCTCCCTGCGTAAAACTAGTGGTAGTTTTTTACTGATTGAATTCGATTTATATGCGCCCAATTGGCTGTATCATATTCACTGATCATGAGACTGCCAGTGCTAACAAGTTGTGTGGGGACATTTGCTATGGAGTAAGTTCCTTCATACAAGAGCAATAGCAAATCAAGCCTTTATCCCATTGAATAAGTACATATCTGAAGATTATCATCGCTATTAGAAAATTCACATATAAGGTGATGGTTACATATGAAGCACCAATGCTTCCTGGGAGGCAATATGTCTGTGTCCGACACATATCCTAACTTAAATGCGGTGTTAGTAAGAGTTTTGGAATTCTTCAAAAGGAAACGCGAGGGTAACTGGAAAAACTTGCGAAGGACTCAATGCAGTTTTAGTGAGAGTTTTTAGTTACTAGAAGGTAAAAGCAAAATAAAGTATAAAAAGAAAATTAACATGTCAGAATTCCTAAAGATTGCACCATGGAACAATTTCACATCAATATTCTTGTTCATCCAAATCATTTTGGTGTAGTGGATCCATGTTATGTTTCACAACTTAATTACTGACATTATGATGTGAAAGACATTTTGTTTCTTTATGCTACATGAGAATTGATGACGATCATGATGATTCATGTTCAGTACTGTGAAGCAGGACATTGTGAACATTCTTTTGGGTTGGTTCTGTTTCTGATTGAGCTTCTCTAATCTCGCTTTGGCAGTGCATGGTTGCTACTGTCAAGGTCTCCCGATTTGAAGGCATAACCATGGCTCCCCCAGATCCTATCCTTGGGGTATCCGAAGCATTCAAGGCTTCAACAAATGAGAAGAAGCTCAACCTTGGAGTTGGAGCCTACCGAACTGAAGAACTCCAGCCTTATGTGCTCAATGTTGTCAAAAAGGTCAAGCTCTGGCCTAGCACAGTGCAATAGTGTCAATGTATCTCAACCTCCTAAGGCACCATCTTCTTCAATCCTCTTTTGCTATAAAAACTATTCACCCATCTTTTGTGTTGTCATTTTACTGTGTTTGTGGAAAACATGAAGCTTCTCTCGTCTTAGGAATTTAGGATAATGCCTTAAAAAAGTTTTTTTTTTATACTATGAATTGCTTCCTTCAAGACTCGTGTAGAATTTTTTTCTTTGATGTGGTCATAGTACTTTGAGCAAATTAATTACCTCATGACAAAGCTTGCTCTTTTTGCAGGCTGAAAATCTGATACTGGAGAGAGGAGAAAACAAAGAGGTACGTAGACTGCCAGTCTGATGAGATGCTAAGATCATTCATCCATCTTTGAGTTTGTCATCTAATGCCTTCCATCGCTTTTACAGTATCTTCCTATTGAGGGCTTGGCTGCTTTCAATAAAGTGACTGCAGAATTATTATTTGGAGCGGACAACCCAGTGCTGAAACAGCAAAGAGTATGAGCATTTTCACTCTGACATAATGTTTCTTGTTACGGTGTTTTTTTTCCTGGCTCTTCATTGCCTTCTAGGCTGTGGCGCTGTGCTAAGAGTAGTGTCTTTATTTCAGTTGTCGACTGTTCAAGGTCTCTCTGGAACTGGTTCTCTACGTCTTGCCGCAGCACTTATACAAAGATATTTTCCTGGATCGAAAGTGTTAATATCATCTCCAACATGGGGTAAGGGTTTTTTTTTTCCATTTTTAAAATTCTTTTTATTGTCATAGCTACTTGAAAAATATCCATCATGTAGGATCTCAAATTTACTTTTCGTGTAGGAAATCATAAAAATATCTTCAATGATGCTGGAGTTCCATGGTCGGAGTATAGATACTATGACCCTAAAACGGTTGGTTTGGACTTTGAAGGGATGATAGCAGACATAAAGGTAATGCAACATGCTTGGAGCTTGGATTTTTTAAATCGAAATTAATGGATATTTGTATAAATCACCTTCCTCGGATAGTATGGACTATGACATAGATACTGTGTATTCATTTTAACTCGTCATGTACATTCTAGCAAACATGTCCATGGTTGCTTTCTATGATGAGGAGCCAAACGCTATTAGCTAGTAAGCCGTGATGGTTCCTATATACGAAGCAGAAATGGTTACTTCACATCATCGTTATCTTCTAGGCCTTAATGTCTCGAGAGCCAGTTGTGAGTTGGTAGCGTTGGCTGGGTGCTTAATGGTTTGGATTGTACTTAATACTTGTAAACATAATTTGATTCTTCATTTGTTCGAACATTGAATTTCAGGCAGCTCCTGAAGGTTCCTTTATTTTGCTTCACGGATGCGCCCATAACCCAACTGGAATTGATCCAACTCCTGAACAATGGGAAATAATTGCGGACGTTATTCAAGAGAAGAACCACATTCCATTCTTTGATGTTGCTTACCAGGTAAACCCTGCTCAAAGCTCTTTGTTTGTTTGTCTGACAACATTTTGAATAACTAACCAAATGAACGCGAAATATAGGTCAATTCATAAAGCAAAGATAATGAGAATTTTGAACCTGTTGGGAAAAAAGCTGCATGCTGCCAGTTTATGTGCTGCTATTACTGTTTTCTTTGTTTGACACAAGTACAGCCTTGCAATTCGCGCTTGCATGAGTAACATATTTGGGTAATGATATTTCAATTTTATTGTAAAGTTCTGACGAGGACATTGGTGTTTACTGCCCAAACTCTCCATTTTTATAGGGTTTTGCAAGTGGTAACCTTGATGCAGATGCATCATCAGTGAGATTGTTTGCAGCACGTGGCTTGGAGCTTATAGTTGCTCAGTCCTATAGTAAAAATTTAGGTTTATATGCGGAAAGGATCGGAGCGATCAACGTCTTATGCTCATCATCAGATACAGCTGCAAGGTAAATCAAATCAATCGGTCATCTATTCTTTTCTTTTCTTTTTTATGTATTTTGGTATTCAAATCCTTGAAGAATAGAAGCACAAGATATAGTGATTGATTGTTCATGGATCAGAGTTCGAGGTTTAGATATCTTATTCTAGCTAGCTAAATGAATGTGAGCTTATTTATTAGCTGCTGGGAATCTGTTTTGTGAGTTTATACACTATTTGGAAATATTCAACAAAGAGCTAGTTTGAAATGCTTATGAAATCATTAGATATTGATTACTCTTTGCATGAAACAGCAAAGACTACAAAAAACCCTTGAGAGATTTTACGCTATCCACTGAACCTGACTTTTCATAATGAGCCACTTATAATCATGAATACAAATTTCTCAGTACTCAGCTTGGAAATGTCATGGCTTGACAGCTTTAGCACGACTTCAACTCGGATTCCTAAAGCATTTCTTATTGGAACTGATCGACCCTGATACACAGAGAACAAGGCGCAGAGCTGCAGGACCCCTGTTTCTTCTGTTTACTAACCTGCTGACATTACATACATGCACAGCGCGATATCTCAAAAATATATAAGCAAAACGTGTGACCTCCTACAAGCCTAAACCATTTTTTCCTTTATATGAACGACAGTTTGTACGTGAAATTGCGGTGCCTGCTGTCTTAATGCTTTTGACAGTTCTTCAAAAATTGACATGACATTTGAAGCAAGGTATCAGACTGCTCTGCATGTGATCAGCCCTTATCTTCTTGTATAAGACCTATCTTTGGGTTAATGACACTGATTACTCCTTTGGCTCAGTGATCTGGTTTTTCTTATCTTAGCCAAATGCTATAGCCTTGTATTTTTCTCAGGACGCCAGGACTTATGCCCGGAGAAATGTTATGAAATAGCGTCTTATCTGTCCTTTTCAGGGTGAAGAGCCAACTGAAAAGGATTGCACGACCAATGTACTCAAATCCTCCAGTCCATGGCGCAAGGATTGTTGTCAATGTCGTCGGAAACCCAAATCTTTTCAACGAATGGAAGGAGGAGATGGAAATGATGGCTGGTAGGATAAAGAGTGTAAGACAGAAATTGCATGACAGTCTCACTGCGAACGATAAGAGTGGGAAAGACTGGTCATTTATTCTTAAGCAGATCGGCATGTTCTCATACACAGGTCTAAGCAAAACCCAGGTAAAGTTACTTTGTCGCTCTGTTTCCCATTGTTGTTGTTGTTGTTGTTGTTGTTTTACAAAAGCCAGTTTTTTTGAATGTGTTTTCTTTAAAACTCAACAGATGTTATTGTTGCTTCCCTGTTTTTTCATGTGTTTGTGATGCGCCTTTAGAAGTAAAAAAAATAGGAGAGAAGAGTAGGATGTTTTATTATGAATCCTTACTCCATATTTATTGAGTAGTCAAATACAAGATAAGGAAATATTACTATGAGAAATAACATGAGTATGAAACATAATATCTAAATAATTATTCTAATTTGGGAAAGATAAATATCTAGTAGATCTAATAACATAATCTAATATTCTAATAGTTCCAATCTATGTTTATGCCACGAAGCATGCTTAGAGCTAGGCATATTGCTGTTAGACTAGTAAAATAAGCTCCAGGTTGCGGTACTTCTTAGCGCAAAATTGAGCTGCTATATGGTTTTATGATAGGATGTTGATCATTTCATATGATGAGAGTTCTGGGTGTTACCTATTGGGCATCGCCGTGCTATTAAATTCTTGTTTGTATCTTCCTATTTTCAGATGTGATCATCGTTAGAACATTGGAAGGGGGAACTTAATCTTAATTTTCAACCCTGCACAAACGATGTCGTATAAAAGACTTAAGAATTGAACTTAGATCCCTGCGTTAAGTGTATGCCTTCTTCGCAGTCCTTTGTCATGGGGGCAGTGGAAAGTGAAATGACAGCCTCCAGATCTGTGTTGATGTATATGATTCTGAGCTACTAGGATAACAGGAGTCGATAGTTAATAGAAAAGTCAGAGGTATTGTGATGAACAGTGCTTGCATTGTACACAGTGCCATAGTTACTCCTCTGAGCTGGATGGACATTGTTCTTGTACTCTGCACTGCGAACTTCAACATGGACATTTAATGATGTGCATAATAGGAAGTGGTAGCTGGGCAGTTAACCTCGAACAGTTTGACACAGGAACTGTCTTTGTTTTTTTCCTTGTATGATGAAGGTACTCGCAGGCTCGGAGGTGTTAATGCTCTTCATTCCACAATAATAAGTAGCTAAACTTGGTTAATTTCTGCGTTTTTGGGTTTTCATTCGGTTTCTTGGTTAAGTAGCTACTATCTAGCTCTCCGGCTTGAACCCTCACTTTCATGACATATTAAAACGATCTTCCATCAATCGTCATGCTTTACCTTCATTCTCTCTCACGGAAAGTTTATTGCTACAAAATTACCAAAAAGAAAACAAAGATAGATCATTTGGTGATATGCCTCGAGGGTTATACAGGAAAATTGAGAACATGTTCTCAAATCCTGTTTTGTGAGCTCAGTTGGACTACCTGGCATTGCAATATAGGAATGTAACCGTTCTACAATGTGTTAATAAGCCTGTTTCTCTTTCTCCTGTTTAGCCAACGATCGATGATGCTTCTCTTCCTAATTGTTATGGGTGCATTCTAGATTTTCTGGTCCATGCAATAGAGCTTGCTTTAGAGAACCATTTGGGGGTTTTTTTTTTTATAGGTCTTGATCATTTGAATACTGGAACCATCCTGCTTTGCAATTCATTGTGCCGGCTCTTTTTTAGAACTTTGCTCGTACTATGAGCTCCTTTTCATGATGATGTCTTCTTTATTCCCTCTTGTACGATTGTTGGAACCATGTTTGCTGTCATTTGGTTATGATTTTGGTTATACTAGAAGTTTCTGTTTGATTTTCATGATATACTTTGTCAAGACGATCCTCCTTTTCTTCTTTATAGTGGCTGAGGAATACTTTCTCCTGATAGCCTTTTTCGGGGCTTAGCCTAATTGTTTGGCTTTGTATTCGGCTATCACATTTTTCATTTGTTCAAATCCTGTAACCGCCTTCTAGTTTGTGCCATCTATTGGTTAACCCCGTATCCAAATGATAACAATGGCGGTTCCCATGTCATGATTTTGATCTACCTAGTAGTCGTCCGCTATTTTAAAATAAAGATGCTGAGATCTTATGTGTTTGTGTTTCCTGTCTAATCAGAGCGATAGCATGACCAATAAGTGGCATGTGTACATGACAAAGGACGGGAGGATATCTCTTGCTGGACTATCTGCAGCGAAATGTGAATATCTTGCCGATGCCATCATCGACTCTTTTTATAACGTGAGCTGAACGGATGGCAGATTTTGTTGATCCTGGAGCACTACAAGTATTGTTGGTCCCGAGTACTTGGTGATTTTTCCTAAGTGCTTTGGGATGGAGTACCTGATTTCCTTCCTATCTTTGAGAGATGACAAATTATGTGAAGTATGTTGTGGTAAAAGCAAAATGTTTTATAGCGCTCTCCTGATACTAACAAACAGATCACATATATAGAATAATGTTGCTCCTGTATCATGTTGCTTTATACAGCCAAGCAAATTGATATGAACATACTTCGTTCCCAACTTTGAATTATACATATACAATTTTTTTTTTATTAGGATTTGTCAAATTCTGTTGCGGATGTCACTTGTTTCTCTTGCCATTCGGTCATTCCTATAGCTTGCTCATGATGGGAGCACTTGGATAGTTGTATTTTTTCCCGCCTTTTTTTTCGTTGTTCTTGTGATGAAAATTTTGAACGCATTCCGAACTTCTATATCATGAAACCATCCTACTTTCTAAACTGCTTGAATTTACAGGGAAGAAGAAAACAGAAATATAAGCACAAATGCTCAATCATTAATAGAAAATCATAGTGGTTTGCATTAACATTAGTGAAAATAGCTAGCAAACTCTCGGGATATCAGTGTCTAAACCAGCAAATTCTTTCGGGAACTGTACCATTGGAACCATCCTACCCCCTCGCTGCTTGTGTTCCCTCCTCAGCCCATCTGTCATGGTGTTGGGGGTATGTGACGCGCATGCTGTGTACTTCGAAGAGAACCTCCAAGTTCTGCTGGAACAAGAGGTATCAAAGAGTGCAAAACATCTGTTATCAGTGGACGATAGCTGGGTTCTGTTTGGACACATAATACAGCTACGGCTGCAACCTGCGACCAACATCCATTACAAGCATTATTCAAACCAGATTAAAGTGTCATAATCAGAGGAAAACGAAAACGACATGATGAAACTGAAGTTCACCATTAGGCTTTCACTAACTTGGAACAAATGCTTTAGATCCATGGTGTCTCGAATGACAGGATCGACAATCGTTGGGAGCTTTAACCTGTCTGTTAGCTGAGGAATGGCCTGCATTGGTTAATAAAGTTAAACATTCAGCACCAGATTGATAAGATAAAGAAACAGTGACTAAAGGTGTCGTGAATCGTCAAGGAGTTTAGTCAAGTAATTTAACAAATGGTATTTCGAAAGAATATACCCATGTGACAATGGATTGACAGTGTGGGGGAGAGAATTTCTCCATAGGCTTCCTCCCAAGTAGAAGCTCCAACAGCACCACTCCAAATGCATACACATCACTTTTATCTGTTAATTTACCTTGAAAGAAATATGAATGTCTAAAGTCAGATGAATAAAAAAATGAGCATATTTGTATATCAACTCATGGATGAGTGAATAGTTTCAGTCAAGAGTCAAAGAGACAACTCAACTTATCAGATCGCGGAGTAAAAGATGTATATAAATAACACTATTTTGGGACCTTAGAAATTGTTATTATCGACAATTGAACCTATGATCAAGACAAACAACAGTGCTTGATGCATAGGTCAAAGTCAGACTAGATCATTATAGCTTGATACTTAAAACTTTTTTAGGACAGCATGAATCTTAGTTGGTATTGCTGTGTAGACTTTAAGCTTTATTTGATTCTGAGCTGTACAAGTAAGCTTACCAACTGTGTTTAGCTTTTCTTTCTCTTGTCGTAGCAATTATTAAGAAGCTCTTGTGTTACTTAGGCATTGGCCGCTGTGCTCGAAGAATTATCAATCACTGAGTAAGAGTAAAACGAGATGATTCCATTAAGTACTGAGGAGTATTAGATTAGTACTGTAAAAATATTACAAGTAGCATCTGACAACAATTAAATGAAAGCATGTTCTAGCATATGGTGCCATATAAACAAACCAATAAAACTAACTAGCTGCATTTGATCGTAGTTAGTACTAGTAGTTCATACACGTGCTCCCGTATGCACCAAATAATTCAGCTTAAACACACAAGACATGTTGGAGGTATAAAGAAAAATGATTAGTGGAAGAGAAATGTTTTGGTAAAGGAACCTTAGGTGAGCGTACCATCTAATAGGTACTCGGGGGCCACATAACCCAAGGTGCCTGAAAGCTTGATATTGCTCTTGTTTTGCATCCCGTCAACCACGGCGAGACCAAAATCCGATAACTGATCCAAGCACAAGCATAGGAAAATCAGATTGTGGAGTGAATACGGAAGTATAAAGTTTTTACAATACCGATGTCGCAATAAAACAGGCCTTTAGATTATATATGATGGTAGTTGCAGTACCTTGGCGTTGAAGTTCGAATCCAGAAGTACATTGGATGATTTGAGATCTCTATGGATCACTGGTGGGTTGCAATGCTCGTGCAGGAACTCTAAGCCTCTAGTAAAAGCACAAAAATGGACTTAAGATCTCTATGGATCAATAAACAAACTTGAATGACAAATCACACATGATTGCTATCAGGGGTTTAAGGTTTTATAAGATCACCTTGCTACATCAAGAGCAATCTTCATACGCATATCCCATGTTAAAGCCGATCCATGAGAAGGCCCTTCGACATTACCGAAAAATGAGTATGAGAATGAGAATTTCACTCACAACAGCTTTAATCAAAGATTTTGTCACGATGCAAATCAGGAAGAGAATTTTGTACACCGTCTGTCTTTGATAGAGCGAGAGACTATATATTACCATGTAATTGATTCTCCAGTGATCCTTGATCCATCAGCTCGTAAACGAGAAATCTGGTTTCCCCAAGTATGCAATAGCCAAGAAGAGCAATGACATTCGGATGATGAATTTTCGACAATAGATCGCCCTCATTCTGCACTACAAATACAGAATAAGTTACACATGAACTACAGGCTAAAATCCAATCACGTAAATATACCGTGATTGCAAATCATCACCATAGTTAGAATGAGTAAAACAATGACGATTACCTCAAACTCTCTTTCAGCATCTTCACCGTTGTCATGCACCTTCTTCACCGCGATGTATTGGTTATTTGCTAGTCGAGCCTTGTACACGCATCCGAATCCCCCAATGCCGACAACATTACTCTCTTCAAAATTGTTAGTTACAGACTCCAATACTTTATATTCAAAGGCCAGAACGAATCCTTTCCATCCAGCTGTTTTACGAGCAATCTTGAAGCCGCCCTTCAAACGACTTTGTGGGAAACCTTTAGATTCCATGAATGATATTTGAATCAACAAACTAGCCGAGAAAGAACTCATCAAACACATGAGAAATTTGTTGGTTTTATGCATACCCGAGTTCTTATCACTATGTCTATATGAGGTCCTCCTATGATATATCCACAACACCAGCAAAGAGAGCATCAGCACACCAACCATAGCAGGAGCGACAATGACCGCCAAAACCATCTTCCTCTTGGGACTCAATTTTGGTTCCTCATTGACTTCTACAACCTCTGATCCAAAAGCCAAGCCAATTTACACAAGATTTCATGGTTCAGTGCAATTTACCTACTCGAAAAACAAAAAATAATAGAAACCAACTTCATATTTCTATGTGAAAGACCACTCAATGACCACAAGAGATGAACTACGCGATCCTGTCGAGATTTTACAATTGAAGGAAGAATCTCGATCCCATCTGATTCTATCAAACACGAAGAGAGACTTGATTCGGACTATCTTCCAAGATGAGTCATATCCCAAGTATTAGCATTCCACTACAAGAAAGTAATGACACAGAAAGCTACATTGAATTATGCATGGAGGGAGGGTCCTCCTAAGAAACATACTATTTGAGCCGTCCATCCATAATATTTAATAAACATACTATAAACAACACTAGGGTATTTAAACCGTCCAAAAATATATGCAAACTATCATATCTAATAATCTTTTTACATAAAAAATTACCAAAATAATTCACAATACATTCAATATCTCCTTTCACAACTGATACAATAAACGTCACTACCACATAAAAAAATTATTTCTTCTTCAAATTTCACACGCATAACAGATAACGATCTGGAATTGCCATATATGTTGATAGAGTTGCATTCAATGGTCGGTCCATCAATAATCATTTCTCAACAGGAGAAAAGAATGAGTAATCCACTTTCAAGCTCTAATTTTGTTCACCCTTTCTTCATTTAAGAATGCCCATATGAGTAATCCACTTTCAAGCTCTAATTTTGTTCACCCTTTCTTCATTTAACAATGCCCATAACAATTTGCCCAGAAAGGGCAACCACATTTCACTGGCAAGAACACAGCCATTGATGACAAGACCAGTGATAAAGATCATGCCAGACATCTAAGATATTATCTGTTTTTGAGTGTCAGAAATCACCCGCACAACTTTAACATGTGTCTTTGGCTAATTGAGCTCTTATGGCACTTCGAAATCAACACCTTGTCTTCGATGTGGGAATAACCAGATAACCAAATGGGTTCAAGCTCAAACATCGGTGTAAAAAATGAGTGAGTGTACCTGGTGAGAAGGCAACCATTGATGAGGAAACAGGTGAGGTAAGAGGTGAAGAACCAGAGACCTCTCTTCCATTTACAACCAAAAACTCAAAACCCCAAATGACCAAATACTGCAAACAAACAAACAACACAATGTTCCTCTTCATCCCCACTTTTATTTTGTCTTGTTCATCTCGCTTCCCACATTGTCTCCATTACCTGTAATCTCATATCTACCATGTCAAAACACATGAAACCAATCATGAAATGGCTCAACAAAAACATACCCATTAAGCCCAAAAAGAACAAGAACAAAAAAGAAATTAAACCCACCACAAAAAGATCCAAACTTTTGAATACCCAATAGAGCATATGTGTTTCTGTTTCTATTTTCGGCTACAACCAATATGATTTCCTTTGCTTTTCCCTATTCTTGGACTTCACTGGCTGCTTATTGTTGATGGGTTTGTTTGTGTTTGATGGCATGAAAGTAAAAGAACAAAGGAGAGGTGGAGAGTGTAGGCAGGAGCCACTAGAGCAAATGAGAGGGGGGTGAAATGGGGTTATGATTAGGGGTTTTTTTCTTTCACCATCTCATTCTTTTTCTGTGTCCAGCCAGCCATTGAAGGGTATTGAGGGGAAGCTTTTGTGTGGAGGGGATGTGGTCACTCGTGGACACAAGGGTCCTAGTATAATTAAAGGGTTTGATCATGAGACATTAGGTGGCAAAAAGATTGGGATTATTAGATGATAATGAGGGTACAGTTCTCTTTAACGTAAGTGGTGTTTTTGAGTTTGAACGGAGCGTATTGGCACAGGATGATAAAGATAAGCCGATGTATATATGGATATTATGACCAGCAATATAATCAAAGATGTAGGTGATCGATAAATAGAATAAAAACACTAAATAAAAAGATAAAAATACGTAAAAAATAACATATTAAATGATAATATATAATATTAAAAATATGAAATAAAACTCCGATATTACATTAGACATTATACAAAATAAAAAATGAAAATTATAATATCTCAACTACATAATACATAAATGAAAGGTATAGATAACTCGAATATCTTAACTACATAACTTGAATAAAACAAATACAGTACGGAAAAAAAAACAAATACACAGTACAACTCGAATATCTCATCCATGGCTACCTCTACTTCTATGTCTAGGTGGTCTAAATCTCAATTCACCTGCATAAATAAAAGGAATGAACTTATCTGAAGGTGCACGATATCTCAGAGATAAATCATCAGAATCGTCATGATTATCAGGATGGTCCGAACCTCCAACATCATCATGATCGTCGGTGTCATCGTAATGTCTAGCATCCTCAGAATGAACAGGATCTAGAGCATCATGATCTGCATATGCAGCATCGTCATCTACAGCATGACCATAATAGTTGTGGTGGTCGGATTGGTCAAAACCTCTAACCTGATCTCCTACATGACTAGAACCGGCGGGATGCTGCTGCTCGTCGTCTGTACGACCCTACCTCATAATTCAAGGACCCTACATCAGTATCAAAATCATGCTCAAGGTCATCCTCAGATACGATATCTCTCATTGACTGAAATATCTCTTGTAACTTCGAAACGTGTGCTCTTTATGATGATCTGTGGATAACATCACGAATACTGCTAGCGGCTCAAAATAGGTCTCTAATAACCTCACTACGATGAACCCTGGGAGGGCCTATCTGTGGTGATACCATAAATTGTATCCAGAAGCAGAGGTCGGTCTACCCTCAGCCTGGTGCCAACAAAACATAATATAACGCTATATCGTTCCAACGGTTAACGTGAATCTAATGATGATGGACCAATCAAAGGTCCCACCACGGCCACGTCTAGTGAGGTCGTACATCACATCATACATGTTACGAGAGTGTGAAATCGTCTGTAATCAATAAAACTGACGTGCTGTCCGGAAAGGGAAATAATACTCAACCACGACAAAGTTGATAAGTGGAATATGTGGAAACCAAATGAGTCTCTCACTCTCCTCTACAAACCCCTATCGCATGTCCTTTAAGCTATCCATAGTATATGCCTCCCAAATGAAATCGATTGTCGGATACTGATCCAACAATGATCAATAATGCATAATAGTAGAGCCCTTGTCGGGAATCGTTTGTTTACCCTTGATGCCGGATCATCTTCATTAAAAAAAAAAAAGGAATTTCAAATCAAAAAAACTATTATGAAATAAAATGTTGCCTCACTTATGTAAAACAAACACATTAAATAGTTACTTGTAACCAAGAGGGAAAGTGACAGTAAGAATATGTGGATCTAGAATGTCATTCGATCTCAACATAAGGATCCTCTCCTATGCAACTAGCTGTAAAAAAAATAACACATCCATTAAACCTCGGTTTGTTGTTATCATCCTCGGATTTAGTAATTTCTGAGCACCGACATAGGATCCTATATAAAAAAGGATAAGATAATGGAGTCCCAAAAATAGACGATGATCTTACACCTGTGAGTAAGAACATAAAGCCACAACAGTGAGACCTCGTTGTCGATGCCATCTGAAAAGAGTTGGGAATGGATCAAGTGCAATATGTATGCTCGTGCATATCAAATGATAGTATGCTCGTTGGCATTAGTAGAAAACTCTCTGAAGTAAGTACGGAGCCAAGAAATCGTATAATATCAAATGATAGTATGTTCGTTGGCATTAGTAGAAAACTCTCTAAAGTAAGTACGGAGCCAAGAAATCGTACAATATAATTTTGACCAGTCATTAGGAGTCAACATTAGAAACTGACCACACAAACTATAATAGTCTCCTCCAGTCAGAACGATAATCGGTATGCCCTAGTTACGGAACCCTAACAATGGTGTTACGTCCTCCAGGATCATTGTACCCTTTTCGGATCGGAGATGAAATATGTGTCTCACGTCTTCACCTCTCACATAAATATTGAATTATCGATAACTAGATTAAAAACATACATCAATATAGTCTTTTTATTATTATTTTGTACATAATAATAATAAATATGTAAGAGAAGATAGAATGATTAATATTTTTTTTCTAAGATTTCGACAGGCTTATGAAAAAGATGGTGCAATGGGCTTTTAATAATATTTTTCTTAATGGTGTAAGAAATTATGTATTTGGATTTGACCACTTAAAACATAGGGCAAAATGGTTCCTATTGCAGCCGACAGCCAGAAAACTACTGCAGGTCATTCTCCCACATGTGTTTTTTTAAAATTTTAATTTAATTTTTTCAAAACCTGAATTGTGATGAAAACTGTTTCTGTAATAGTTTTCTTTTTGCAGCAGGAATAATTTTCTTTAAAACATAACAAACACAAAAAATAAAATTTGATTTGTGTTACGGGACGATCAAGTATTTATTAAATTATCTTAAAAAATTAATGATAGTTAAAGTTATGTATTTCAATCCAGAGTCAGTGACATAATGAACTTACGGTGTTAAAATGAATAACTAAACTTGTTAAAATACATATTTGATAATATAAAAAATAAAATATTATATATTTATATTTTTTTATTTTTTTTGAAAAAGAAATGTTATATTTTTCATATGATAGATGAGTATGTAAATACAAGCTCAGCCGGTGGACATGGAACAGTTGTCAAAGGAGTCCAATTATGGCCCAAATAATCTAGTGAACACGGCCCATAAGACAAAGACCGTAGCCACTTGTAGGTTGTTTTAAATTGGCCCAAGAGCAATCAACCCATTCTACAGTGAAGATGACATAAATGGTAATGAAATTAGAAAACATAAAAAATCCTAACCTGAATATGTACATCTAGCAAGTTGAATTGCCGTTGTTTAACCAACAGTCCAAGTGTTGTCATTTTTTTTTCGTTTTTTGCATTTTTTAAAAAAAATTAATTTTTTTTAAAATCTTATCAAGAAAATATCAACTATAAAAAAAAAAACATAAAAAAACTTAATAAATAATCACATAAAAATTTATATCCATAACAAATCCAATCAGAAAATAAAAACAAATCCATGTGCTATGGTTATACACATAGAGTAAAAAGTAAAAAGAACATATAACTTTATCTCTATTGTAATGTAGACAAACATCTTCGTTGGCCAATTTGACCACGGTATGAAATGGAATGAGCTCTACTCAAGCATCATATGGAATTACTCAATTTGACCATGCACATCAAATTAATGATTCCCCCTCACACAGCTCTAATCATGGGCCAACATCATGCTAAGAGGGCCCCCTGAGACGAAGATAGTTTCCTTGTAATTGGGCCGCGAAGTTGAAGCAGGCCAGTTGAAACTTGAAAAGATAGTTTTCCATTCAATCTCCACGCAAGGCGACAAAGGGAGTTCTCCGTCCCAAAATATAAACTATCTTTTAAAATATATATAATATCTAAATAATTATTATTTTTACAATATATTTATTATTTTTTATAACTATTACAATAAAAAAATTTATCACAAAAAATATTTTTTCTTTATTAAATTCCATACAAACTCAATATTTACATAAATTCACATAACGAATCAAACTGTTGTCTATATTATAAAACGGAAGAAATATTACGTTGAAAGTAATCAAGAAAAATGTATTTGAAGAATTTTTCTCGACTCTCTAATTCAAGACCCTTCGTTTACATAATTAATGACTTTGAGGAATTGGATGATACATTCAATGTTTTCACCAATACTTCGTGCTTGGTCCTCTAAAAAAAAAAAAAAAAAAAAATACTACCTCCATTTCATAAAAAATAAAATATTGGTTTAAATCAACGATAAAGTTATTCAAATCATGAATCGTTTGTGAAACGATAAAATATCGTTTTACGCAAAATTATCGTAAAATAGATAATAATTTAAGTTATGTAATTCATTCTTGAGCAAGTGATATAATTTTTCTATGTTGTTAAAATAAATAACAAAACTTTTCAAAATACATATTGAGTATGCAGTGATGATGTAACGTTTTATTTTTATAAAACAGAGGGAGTACAACACTACATTTATTTGAAGGAAAAATAAATTTATGACTAGTCACAAATAAAGTTATCCGTGATTAGACCCTTATATGCAGAGATCAAACATTGGAATTGAATTATGATTCTCTCTCTTCAAAAAATAAAATTTAAACTCAATCATTAATTTTCAAATCTAATGATCTAATCACAAGTCACAAATTTACAAAAACTCTTTGTTTTATTTGATCGTCTCACAAAAATAAAACCACAAACAAGTATATCACCCCAAATAGAAAATATTGAACATGCATTTTTATGAGATTTATTTCTATATCAAATAATATTTGGTTGTTTTATAATCTCATTTATGTGAAACTATATAATTTTATTTTATGTAAAATTTATATAAGATATTATTCGATGGTCTCATCATACAATCCACATTATTCTTAATTTCGCCGATAATCTATCGTTATATTAATAATGAAACATAGATAATAATATGTAAAATTAATACTACCTCTATCTTATATTATATTTAATATTTTTTAAAAAATAATATTAAATGATTTTTTTAAAATCATGTCGTTGAATTTGGGGGAGGGGGGAGGAGGGAGTAACATAACTCAATGATAGAAAAAGAATCACACGCAAAAACCGTGAGAGACAGGAGAGATGGTCAGTGCCACGTCGAACACAAACAGTCCACTTCCTTCCCCTCCCTCCCCGAACCCAAGATTAAACTCACGAAAAAAAAAAGGCCAAAAAAAAAAAAAAACTCTGTCTATCTCTCACCATCTCTCGGACCTACCCACAAACACACAAACATATCCCCTCCTCTCTCTCTCGTTTTCATTTTCACCACTCCCCTCATCATTAACTCCACACAAATCGCCCCCTTTTAATTTCTCCCAATCTCTTCCTCACCAAACCACACCGTCTCTGTTGATCGATGATGTCCAACCCCGACGATTACTGGATAACGTCAGCGATGACGGACGACAGTCTCGTGGTGGACCTGTTATTGCGGCTCAAGAAATCCGACGGAGACTCCTCCTATCTCTCTTTCTCTTCTCTGCCACCGATGCGGTGGGGGAAGAGGAAGCCAAGGTCCAAGGCGGATGCGGCGGCGGCGGCTTCTGCGGTGGGGATTGAGGTGACGGCATCGGTTTCGAAGAAGGATGTGGCGGCGGATCCCACGAGGTGGAGCCCTACCACGCCCTTGTCGTGGAGCGGAGGCGGAGGGGGCGTGTCGGGGAGCGAGGGGTGGGAAGAGTCCAGTTTCCGGTTCTATTCGACGTTGGCCGTCAGATCCAAGGTACGGTTGGTGTGTCCATGTCAGGGTTTTCTCCGATCTGGTTTGTTGAGTGGACGAAAATGTTCTTGGATGCTGTGTTGGAGTGCGGTTTACGTCTTTCTGCGGCTTGTTCGTCTTTTTTGGTTTTTCTGAGATGATAAAAATCCGTTTTGTGTGCGAAAATTGCGGTTTTGACACTTTAACCCTCGGATCTGATGGTCACCTCTCGGTCCTGGTTGGCGATGAGTCGAGAGCGATTGCTTTGCGGTCGACGGCGGAGGCGGCGTGGTGTCATCGGGAAAGAGAGTGGCGTGTTTGCGGTGGCGTGTTTGTGTCTTTTTGGGTTTGGGGGTGTGGGTTGTTGGCCGGTGACCTGTTTTTCTTTGATTTCAGCAACAGATTGTCTTTTCTTCTTCTGACTCTATTCTTTCTTTGCCCAAACTACCCCTGTTATAGATAGGATTTTCTTGTTTGCTTTTACTTACAAAAATCACGAGATTTTTTATGATGAGATTTGGTGATCTTAAATTTAAGTTACCACAAGAATATATATCTCATGGAAGATTTTTTTTTCCTTTTACTGTATTATTTTGTCAATTTTATTTGTATTAATCGACTTCCTGTGGTTTCGTTTTACCTTTTTCGATATTTTTTTATTTGAGAATCTCTTGAAAATTATTAAATCCTCCCGTGCAAGGTCAAAGTGATAGTTGTCCGAAGGTGATAAAACTATACAAAATGAACGGGGACATAAATGGGAACAGTTGCTATCATTACCGCAAAAATAATTCTTTTCCTTTTCGGTTTCCGCTTTGAACCGAAAAAGAAACATGTCCCCTTAATCTCTCGCTCGCTCCCAATAGGTGGAATGGGCCTGCCTTGTACTTTGTCGGAAATGCCCTTGGATGAATTTCAACTTTTGCGTTTTAGCCACGAGGGCAAATTCGTAATTCGATACTTGGGCAGGATAAACAGTTAGGTGGGCCCTGGGTGATGAGTGGGACCCTGAAAATGGGAGTTGGAACGATAGAGGATTGGATGTGGTGGCCGGGTGCAGTGGGATCTGGATCATCGGTACAGCCATGGGCGTTACAAGCCCTTTCCAATTAAAAAAGAAAAAAAAAACTAAAATTTTTGAAAAAATAATTAAATTCTATTAAGAAAAAAATAAACCTTAAATAAAATAAAACATAAAAAATTAAATAAAAATTCCAATAAAAAATTAAATCCAAAACTACAAAAAAAAAAAAACACTAAATCCTACAACACAAACAATTTAAAAAATCCAACGGCTCATATCCCATACAACGTTTGGGGATCCTTTTCCGGTGTAATGTAGCTAGCTGTTTCGTTGGTGACATACAAAAAAAGTTTGGAAAACAGTCGAATTCACAGTTAGAGTTCAATTTTATTTGTTTTCGTTTGATCATATGAATAATTATAATAAATTCATACGAGTTTGAAGAAAATCAGATGGTGTAAAATGATTGATTGTCAGCTTATCATGTTTTTATGTGATGGTGTTTGGACTTGGGAGTGGGTGATATGGGTGGCGGGTTACTGATGTGGATCGAGTACATCGCACGGTTTCAACTCGACCGTGTGGTCCAATCTGCGTTTTTCTAATCTTTTTTCTTTTTTTGACTGTTATGAGAGGTTGGGAAATATATGAGTGGTCTTCGTGAGAACAAGAAATGGTTTACAATTGGTCAAACCCTATCGTCTTCTTGCCTAAGTTCTTCTTCTTCTTCTTCTTCTTCTTCTTCTTTTTCTTCTTCTTCTTCTTCTTCTTCTTCTTCTTCTTCTTCGAACTAAATCTGATAGATTGGTTTTTTTTGTTTTTGGTCAAAATGGACTGATATTTTAATATCACCTCTTCTGCATTAGTATTGTTGTTTAATCTACTTATCTTTTATTACTACTTGCAACTAAGACACAACTTTCATCTCAATAATGAGGTATAGATTGACTGAGTGTAAAACTAATTTTGCTTTTTTGGACGGACAATTTGGGCCCCAATTTTAGTGGTCAAGCTAACTACATTTACTTGTACTAATTATCCCTCCGTAGTCGTTATAGATTAAATGAAACATTTTGATTTAATACAAGTGTATACATGTGTTGATTATAATGAAGAATTTCTATTTTTAAAAATAATGAGGTTTTTATTGTAACAATTAACAGACAAATTGATAAATATGATGAAATGTATCTCATTTGATATTTTATTATCTTAAAAAGTTATAAAAAGATATTTTATTTATTTTAGGATTCGTTAAAAAAAATATTTAATATGGAATGGGGAGTATATACTACCTCTTGAGAGTCCATGATAGTAGGGAATGTGTATTCGGCCTATGATTGTGGCCTTGTGGGCATGTCCGCATGTGGTGGTGACTGGTGATGGGCTGATGTGGTGGTGACTGGTGATTGGCTGATGTGGTGGTGTTTATCCAACCTGGTGGGGGCTCTAGGGGGACCCGATTTCGTCTGGCGTTTTGCGTTGATTTCTTTTTTGGTTGAGTTCATTGATTTGAAAATTTTGAGCACTTTGCTTTAGCCCAAGTGCAAGGGACGACTGTTGTATGACAATATCTTCGGTTCCA
>LIEC01010175.1:0-40735 GCA_001925005.1 Drosera capensis | reverse complement strand
GGGGGGAATAAGATCTATGCATAACTAAGAATTTTGTTCTTCCAGATTTACATTAACATGGATGACTCCGTGGACACATACTGGGTTCGCCTGTTAACTCGAGAATGGGCTCAGTTCTGCATATTCGTGTATATTGGGTATGCATACTACTAGCTCATAGTTGCTGTTTTGATGTTTATTTACCTTACACCGGAACATATATGTTCTGATACATACACCTGCAATTGCAGATGGACTTTTCGAGCACAGGACTTGGTGCCACGCTTCTCTGTGGTGCCTGCTGTCAAATCTAAGAAGGGAATGACAATTCCTCCAATTTACAGTGTTGTAAGTATTAAGTGAGCTCATACAAGCTGAATTGCTGTTTTTTTTAAAAAAAAAATGAGTTTAAGCTGAATTGCTGTTGATGTCTAACTGGTGCAACAAATAACTTAACCAAGGCCACCATCCTGGCAGGAGATGGATGCTGCTGCTTTTAGAGATTTTTGCTGTCATGAGTGGCACATTGGGGTGGTAAGTGATGAATACCTTTCTGTGTCTTTTTGCAAGACTTATCCCGTGAGTTGGGGTTTGCAGCATCGAAGCAAAAATAAAAATGGCGGACTTTGTTTTCACATTCTAACTGTTGGCTAACTAAGAGAACCATTTCTGTCTCATTTGCCAAATAAGCATCAGATTCATTATGCGTATTCCTTTGACCTCTCTCTTGCAGCCAACTGCCATTACCCGAGGTGAGAGCCCAAAAGATTGCGTTCTGGTTATTGTACAACAACCGTGCTCACAGACTAATACCATGGCGAACAGGAGCACTTCATGAAGTTTCGTCGAGATACATTGTTTTATATATCGTCCATTCACATTTATCAGGAGGCATCTGCGCAAAGTAAGGGAGGCCAGCTAGTTATTTGAGCAGAGCAGATTGTTTCAGGTATCAAGAGCATCCGACTTTCTCCGTATGTTTTTGTGCCTTGACACCATACTGTCTATACCTCTATATCATAGGAGATCTCATAGCTTGTGAATACCGTCGAGGCCAGTTTCCTGGCTTTGTCGATGAGATGTAGAAGATTTTCTTGTATTTGAATTTCTCCGATGTGAATGAAGATTTGTACATTCTCTTCCCAGATTTCAATTCTCTTTCGTTCCTCACTAGCTGAGATAGTACAAGCCAACTACGGTGTTCTGATTGTATCTGATCTGTCAGACGCTCATGTGGTAAACAGTGTAACTAGAATTCTTTAGAAGTTAAAAGAATGTGGCATATTCTCTTTTAATGATAACCATTATATTTTAAATACAAGTTGATAAACTTAAAAAGATGACGTATCACGAAGTGAGAATATCAAAATCAATTGTGCTTCATTTGAGTGTAAACGTATACCGGATGTTCTTTATCAGACCTCGCCAGCCTCTCTGCGTAACCTAATTGGTTGTTACCTTGTTGTAGATGGCTTGATCTATCATGTCTTCCCTTCAAAAAAATATACTTCCATACCACGTCATTGCATAAATCGTGGATAAGAAAAACAAAACCCGTTAGAAAGGAAACAGTTTACAAAGGACGTGTTCTCACTTAGAAAATTATTCACAAAAAAAACGATGGATCTTAAGCAAATACGATTCACACCGTATCGGATTGAACAATCCCATAATTGATATCACATATTTCTTCATTCCAGATAAATTATGAAATATTATTAAAAATAGATATCACATCTAAATCATAACACTTTTATTTTTAGGTAACTCTAAAATACCAAAAAACTCCAAACTACCTTTATTTTATAACACATAATCTTTTTTTCATTATTTTTTTCTCTCTCCACTCACTCATAATTTCTTCTACAAACATAAAACACCACAAATTCAATATATTTTTTAATAATCTTGTCAAATCAACACATCGTAATTTATCTAGGACAAAGAGAATATTTCAAAATAATATTTTGATTAGACTTAAAGATAATAGATGACTCTAAAAACAAACTTATTAATTGAGGATATGTCATGTAAAGAAATAACAACACGTGATTTTGAGTAGTACGTTTAGGCTATCAAACAACCAGATATCTTATGAAGTACACATTAAACAACATTAACACGTCTATGATCCTCAAAAATTTATCGAATAAAATATTTATATGACTAGTCATGTAAGTGACTACATTCCAACAATAACACGAAGGTGGTGTGACTTTGATTTTCTGCTGCTGATACAAGAAGGGGCATTATTAATTTCTCAATTCCAACAATACAAGGTGGCCGATCTTGCTAGATCCCTTGATATCGTAAATCGTATGTGTCCTGATAAATTAATGATTAACATTAAAAATTTATTTTGATATTAATTAAAAAAATAATCAGAATGTATTTTGATATTAATTAAAAATAATTAACTTTTATTTTTAATTAATTTTTAAATTTTATGATCTAATCACCAAAAATAACATGCTAACCAAATTTGCTTCCTCTCCTCCGCCGTCGCTTTCTGTTCTCCGGCCGAAACCCGACCATATCGGACCATCGGAATCTGGCGAAAATGGCTGCCTCAGGCGATAAATCGCCGGAGCCGGCGGCAGCAGCTGCGTCGCCTTCGTCTCGTCACTGGATGGATCGTATCTTCTATCCCACCATCCTCGCAGGTCCCTCACTCCTCTCAAAACCCTAATTTGAGATTTCAACTCCTGATTTGGATGAACCGTCGCTCGTTGTTTGTTTGTTTTTTTCCTGTGGTGTTGATTTCTGTGTAATTTCGCGGTGTTGTCAATGTTTTGTGCTAGGAAAGAAAAATGATCATGATGACGGTTCCGTAACATTGTTTTCCGTACCAAAAAGCATCTTCTCAACTCGTGATTCTAAGTCACAAGTAGCGTTCAGTGACTGCGTGATATGATCTACTAGCAAAATTGTTTAGTATAAACTAAAAGTTTATTGGATTACTGGAAATCATTCTGGGGAATTCATTTCTTGCTGGCAGTGTAATTCAGGGTTTCTGATCGGAGTTATATTGCTTTGCTTCGTGTTCATATAGTTTTATATGGAGATTGGAATATCATTTTCTGTGTTCTCGCTGAAATGTGATATGTACGACATGTCACTGGAGTAATTCGGTGATTATGATCCCACTTAAGGTGATTTGAAGTCTTGCGAAGTTATGATGGTGGAATAGTTGTCTAGACTGCTTCCACTGTGACCCTTTCGTTGTACACCTCATACTGGATGATGGCACACATGTTTGCTTGATGGGAATGGGAATATAGTATGAGCTTCGTTCAAAAAATTTCGGTTTTTCCGGAATTTTTTCTTTTTCTCTAGTAAATGTGGTGTCATTGGAATGAGGGTGTAGGGAGTTGATGCTGCTTTTGTTGAACGGGCATTCACATACTTGTTTCAGTAGACTGTGCTAATATGTTCTTGATTGGCCAGGGATTATCGGCAGTGGAGTTGGGTTGGTGTCCAAACATCGAAAGGTTCATGGCCTTGGGAACATTTCCGCAACTTATGCGACTAATTTCGCCATCGTCACTGGTTGCTATTGTGGTAAAAATACCAATTTTCTTGAAATATCATGTTAGGGTTTTATCTACATCCCGCCATATCGTCCATTCCAATCTGGTTTTTCTGTTCAGTATTTTTTGTTAGCTTGATATGCATGCCTTAGTCTTAAAATAAAAAAATAAAACCATAATCTAGCCACTTTTCGATGATGCTAATCTGTTAAACCACCACTTGAAGTATGTGAGATATGAGCCCAATCATATAATTTTTTTCCATTGGGTCACTTGTCACCCACAGTTAAACTATTCTGCCTTGATTATTCTTTTGATGCGGCATTATGTTTTCCTTGTCAAGAGATCGCTGTACAAGTTCTGAACTTCAAACTGCATAAGCTCATGATCTAAACAAGTAGAACAGGTGAAAATGTGAAATATGGATCTATATGGATGACTTAAAACCCTCAGAGTATCAGTGCAAGATAGTGGTGGGCCTTGTTTGGGTTGTATATGTAAACTAACATTTCTTCTACGGATTGTAGATAGTGGGTAAATGCCACGATACATACGAAGTCAGTCGTTTAGCATTAAGCAATGACTCTAGTTGGTCATTTGTTCTCTGTTGGTGATCCCAATTATTGTTTCTACTCCAACTAACTCGTGAATTGGTTAAAAGTTAATTGCTGAGATTTTGGATGCCTTCTATGGCAGGAACAGTAGCATTGCTTTTCCCTCTCCATTTTGTACAAGAAGCTGCTACTTTTATGCATTCAATTGGTTGTTGAATGGCAGGAGCCCGTGAATTTGTGCGCGTGTCAAGAAGATCAGATCCCGATGATCTACTGAACTCTGCTATTGCTGGTTTGGGTAGTGGTGCACTTCTTGGGACGGAGTTTTCTGGTTTTTCGTATGTGATGTAGAGATGATATATCAACTCGAATAGTCGAACTCATCCAATTATTTGCCTCGTTGGCGAAAGAAACTATAAACAGTGTCTTGTTTTCACACTTGTCTTTCTCCCTCTCCCACATTTTTTTGTTTCTTGGTTTTACGACCTTCAGTTCGTACTTGATCATTTTCCTGCACTTGCAGCTGGTCAGGTTGGTGCCATTCGTTACTCCATCATTTTCGCTGTCGTTGGAACAACTGTGGATTATGCGACAATCAAACTGCTACCCATGCTCCAGAGGTATCGTGAGTCCGTATCCAATAAAGAGATAAAATTGCCGAACTGGTCTCCAATCCAGGTGCTTGACGAAGAAGCCATTGCCAAAAAGAGAGCTCGCGAACAACAGTTACTTGCTCAAAGGAATATTGCTATTACAGAAAATGAATCTCGATGAGAAGTTTTTCTTCGGCTTTTTTGTTTCCCTGTATTATGTTGCTTTTGTGGCGGGAGTTTTTTTTTATTTAATGTGTTTTGATACCTCTCTGATAGGTAAGGGAAAACTGCTCGTACGGAAGAAATTGATTGTATCAGCATTAGTGGTGGATTGTTATCCCTGAATGCAAGAGTATTGTTTAATTGTATGATGTAATTAGTTGTCGGAGTTGATTATCATTGTTTTTCTGGTTGAATTTAAAAGGTTGAAGTACATCATAATAAGATAACAGAGGCCACCAATCAATCGTTACAGGATTCTTCAAAAATAATATCAACATCCATAGTAGTTTTCTTCAAAATATGAAAAATAATTCTATTTGGATGGAATTATTTATCTTGTCTTATTGTTTCAAACTTGAACCAAAACCGTTTATATGGATAACCAATTAATGACAATAATTAGGATTGGAACATATGTTTATTTATCAAACCTACTATTTGTGCTTCTTTATTTTTTCTTTTTTCCTTGTTTTTTCAATAGGCACTTTCTTTTTCTTTTATAGAAGTAAACCTCAAAGTCATGCTTATAAGTTTTTTTTAGCAAAGGAAAATTCACAAGTACAATAAAAAAACAAAATCAATCAATTTTTTTTTTCAATTTTCTAGATTTATCAAATGAGACTTATAAGCATCAAGTATGATAGACTTATCATAGGGGTGATAATCGAGCCCAGAGCTTGAGCGAACGGAGGTTGTCTGGGGTTGGTTCATTTATTTTTTTTATCTTGCTCAAACTCAGTTTGTGTTCGTTTATAGATGAGCTGAGCTCAGTTCAGTTCGTTTAGTTAAAAGCTCGGTTCGTTCAGTTCGTTTAAAAACTTGGTTCGTTCAGTTCATTTAAAAGTTTGTTCGTTAAGTGACTCATTAGATTTGTGTAAGATTCGATTTTTAAAACTCATCTCGATTGAAATATTTTAGATTATTTAATTTATAATAATATTTTAAAATAATAATAATATTTTTTAATACATAAATACAAATAAAACTTATTTTATATACAATTCGAGCTATTGACAAATCCTTATCAAATCAAACCCTATTCGAATTATTATCCATTTAATCGAGTCAAACTTGAGCACGAATCAAGTTGAGCAAGACTTTGCTTGGTTAATATTTAAAAAAAACTTTTATCGTTTATTTATTTAAATGATATTTTGTTTATGATCCATTCATGTAATAATTGAACGAAAATTAGAGATTTTGACTAGCTAACCATGAATGAAATCCGAACTTACCGTGCTAATTTGCACGCCGGGTCTCCTAACGGTAGAAATTTCACCAACACTGTCATCTACGATTAAGATCTACAAACCCGAAGAAAAGAAAGACTATGCCCGATCCTGATTTTCGTCGTCAATTCCATCCCAAACCCTGATCCGCCGTCGGCACATCCCTCTACGGTCTTCGCAGCCGTCGTCGCTGCAACCTCACTGGCACGGTTTCATCTCTTTCACTTCCGTTATTGGCTCTTCGATTTTTCAACAGTACGTATGTGAATTGGTGTTATTTTCATATTAGGTTTATGATTGATATATATTATGATAGTATATTGTGACCAGCGACCACTTTGATTGAGTTCAATGTGATTGTAATGATGTACACAAAAGTGCGTGAACTTTGTCACTGGTGTTGTTCAGTGGGCGTATCGGGTGACTCTGATCCAATCGGCGTCTCTTGATGGCGTTTGGGTTTCGGTGTTTTAACATTGTTTGGGTTCATAGGATTTGCTCTTGGTTGGTTGGATTTATCGTATAAGGATGAGGTTTTCTAGGTTAGAGTTGGATCGAAAATATAACTGAGGGAACTAGACCCTATCCTTGACGGAAATGGTTTGGATGATGTTGTTGTCTGCTTTGTTGTTTATGATGTTAGAAAAGGGGATACGATTGCATTGGATGTTCTCTACTTGATGTCAGCAATGTATCCTGCAATGATTTGACGAGTGGCTTTGGTTGTGGTGAAGGGGGTAGTTCTTAGAATAGTTCTTAGTTGTGCATATTATTGACTATCAATGCTTGTTTGGAAACAAGGATTGGTGAATGGAAGATGATGTCTGTTTTTCTTAGATGATGTCAATTGAAGATGCTCGCCATCAATTTATTCTTTTGTTTCTCTTTCGATTCAGTTTTAGGTGGCACGGTGCACCCCGGGCTTCTCCGAATCGATCTTGTGAAGAAGAAAGCCCCATTGCACGTGCCAGATGGATGCCGTCTAGTGTTGTAGTTCAGTCACTTTACTATCGACGGCTTGTTCTGCGTCAAAACGACACTGACATTACCCTTCTTCGTCTCCTTTTCTCGTTCTGTTTCTGATTTGTGTTTTTTCCGATTTGTTTGGTGATGATTAGATGGTTTATGTGTGCTGAGTGAGAAACTCGATGAAGCATAGGATCATATAATGGTTGAATTTCCTGACATGAGCCGAATTTCATTCTCTTTTATATTGTCTTCTATTTTTCATTTTACTTGGAAGAAAATGTGTTTTTTGGGACAGTGATTATGAAAGTAATGCTTAAAACGCTAGTTCTGCTTCAGATTATCGTTGATTGATAGAGCTGATTTTAATATCTAAGCCTTTTCATATCAATTCTGAAGTATGTCTATTCTTTTACTTCATTGATTTTTGTTATCTGATGTTTTTCATGTGTATGATTTGAAGAAAATAGTGTTGTTGGTCGATGATGACATTTTCGATATGATTGAGGTGTTGTGGCATCGAGTCTATGCTTATACAGGGAGAACCTACTCGATGTCCAACACCATTACATGATGTCACCATTGGATCGACTGACTGAGATTGATTCCATTTCTAAATTAGTCACAGATTTATGATTGCTCATTGCTCTGACAATGTTGATTTTTCTCAATATGATTCTTCTGAAACACAATATTCTCTGCGAAACTAATTGGAATTGCAACTGGCTGTTCCAAGAAAATTGCCAAACAAAATGCCTTGTCCTTAACTTGATGTAAATTTTGATACCAGCATGTCTTTGTTGTTTTTGGTCCTGTAGCGGTGATGAATACATCATGTTGCTTTCTGTTTGTTTTACTTGTTTTTTTTTTTCCCCCTTTTCGTTCAAGCTTTGCTCCCAATGAAGTCCTATTTCAAACTTGTAGTGGAGGCTGGAACTTATGACTTCATTGTTGCTTTTTGTTTGTTTAATTCTATTTCCCTCTATTGGTATTGCACCATTACAGTTGCCAAATGATGATAACATTCAATTGCGCAAGGGCTTTGATGTCCTCATGTATGAATGAGGCATGAGAACACCTCACATAATCTTCATTTTCTGATGGCAACATTTTTGCATCATGTCTGAATCTGGCCCTCTCCATCATTTTTATCACTAGTATTGCTGGCAGAAAACCTTATAATCGCCATTTTATCAAAGTTGATTACAATTTACATGAGAGCAGCTTTCTCCTGGTGCACATGTGTTAGTTTTTTCTTTATATTATTCTGGTTACCTCTCATGACTTAACCCGTATGATGTCGCATATCAGGACTCTGGTGATATAACAATAAAAGATCCAATGAAGCATATTGTGAAGATTATTGCACTGCTGGTGGCCATCTCCTCGGTGTGGATTGGCCTTTTGCAGGCATCGATTATTCCACGTAGCAATACTTGGTTGGTGAGACTCTTTGAGTTGGCATGCTATTTGTTGTCTTGTGTTTCATATCGCTTCTTTAATATCCGATCTTATTTCAGTCGTTCACTGTGTTTCTCGTGTTGTTTACAGCTGCCAATATATTTGATTATAATCTTGGGATGTTATGGTCTTCTCATGGTTGGTATCGGCTTGATCCAATTCCGGACATGTCCACATGAAGTTATATTGCTGCAGCAGGTATATATCTCCACATTATCCTGTGAAATTGTCAATTTTTATTCTAGTTCTTAACTGTTAATGTACTTTTCTATCCTCTTTTCAGGATGTCATTGAGGCAAAGGAATTCTTGAAAGCAAAGGGGGTTGATGTGGGTTCCGATTGATCCCATAGATGGCGTATACTTTCAATTTCATACGAGTTGCAGATTGCCCTGTAAATTTCCTGTGCTGCATGTGGATATCCTGAGCGATAGCTCATGTGAGCCGTGCTGTTGCTGGCCTCTCTTAACATGAAACACACTTCCTGCTGTTTATTGAATTGTAGTGATAGTTTCAGCGATGAAGTATAGATCAATAATTTGCTAACTTGAAGTTGCTAACTTTCATCGTCAACACATCTAGATTTAGAGCTCATAATTTTCTTCCTGTCTCAGATGATGCAACATCAGTGTGTGAGCATAGATTAAATTTGGCTGGCTTTTTGAGTTACTAATTCAAGAGTTGCATTTGCATTCTATGATGGGATCGATGTGCTCATTTTTACAATACATGTATGAGAGTTTGTTGTCTTGTTATTTAGGTGACGAAAAATGTCCTATGTTCAAACTCATTTGTTGACTGCTCATATTGTAGGATGGCGTGAAATCCTGTTTTCCCAGGTTGGCTTGTATAATGCTCGTGGGTTCTCACATTCTCTATAGTGAAGAGATGTATTTAGCAAATCACGTCTTCACGTAAGAAACTATGTTTACCTCTCACAATGCAAAAACACGACATAACTATGCCTCCACCAAGATCATTCTCCTGACATACTTACCATTAAGAGCAAAAAATAAAAAATGAAAATGATGATACAAGTAGTTGTCAATGTTGAATCATTACATCATATTCCTATTTACGAAATTGTTATTCCTATTTACGAAAAAAAAATACTAATCATTAAATCAAATTCTTTTGGCTAATTGGTCAAAAAAATAAATATCGAAGAATTTTTCTTTAATCAATCAAATAGTTTGTAAATACGGAGGTCTCTTCTCTCATCAGAGGAGTTGACTGAGTCGCTTATCATATCGGTTGGGGATGACCTCCCGGCTGATAAAAGTTTATATTTTCTTCATCTCACGAAAAATACAACACATATGTATTTAATGATATTCTATATACATAAATATAAGTTTTTTTATATCAAATCACGTATGATCGTTCACAATATGTATTAGGTTGAAATACGTAACTTATATCATAATTGATGTTTAATAATAAATTTATAAAAAAAATTATGTTTGATTGTCGTTGAATGTGTGCAAAGTCAGAACATTGCATTTTCATGGGACAAAACAGTAATAAATAATTCGATGTTTGATAAAAAAAACAACTTAAACTTGTTTTGTTTGATCAAATACAAGAAAAATAATTTCAAATAACTTATGATTTTAAACAAAAATAATTATTTAAAATTATAATTAAAATTAATACCAAATATTTTTACTAATGTTATAAAATAACTTAAAATTAATTTTGATCAATTTTTAACCTAATCAAATCCCCTGGAATTATAAATGTATGTCGAAGATCATACCGTAACCGACCTCGGGCACAAAACAGTGGCGGCTAGGGTTTGCGATTGTAAGAACTCCACAGCAAATCCCCAATCCCCGAAAAACCAAACCCTCTCTCTCTCACAGTGCCGAAGATGATTATCCCAGTGCGCTGTTTTACCTGTGGCAAGGTACATCGCTCCTCAATTCCCAAAATAAATTTTCCATTTTTTTTCGACGAGTCGATGAAATTATTCCCATCTAATATCTCCTCGAGTTTCGATTTCATTTTCTGTTAAATCGACTAGATGTTGATGCTGCTTGGTGCTGGAAGATGTTGATTTTGTTATCTGATGATTTGTGTTGATTGTGTGATTTGTGTTCAGGTGATTGGTAACAAGTGGGACACGTACCTCGATCTCCTCCAAGCCGATTACACCGAAGGGTAATCTTCATCTCTTGTTTTTATCAGGATTCGATGAATTTGTGTGAATGACCCTTGTGAGTTTTGCACGGAATTGGTCCAAATCCACAACTCGGTGCTTTGTTTTGTTAATTTTGGTTTCTATGTGCTTAGATGAGTATTTGATACTCATAATACATTGTTGCACTTGCTATGTTAATGTAATGTCGTCTGCTAGTCACATAGTTTTCCTTTTTGTGTTTTTTTGGCAAAGCTTGGGACATCCTGCGCCTTTTACAGAGGCTATGTCATTTTCGTGCTTTGTTGCACCTCTTTCTTTAAAACATCTGGAGATAAACAAAAATGTAGCATAAGTTATTGCAAGGAGAAGAATAGGATTGTAAATAAAGAGCTGTTTGTGGGAAGACACAACAATCATTCTCGCTCATTTTGATGGTTTATGTGTGGTGACGCCATTGTAGAATTGTGTGCCAACTGATCCCATGCCTTTATTGTTGATGATCTTTATGGCTCCTGAGATCTAGTAGACTAGTATGCAATGGCTTGTCTTATAGCGAAAAATGATTGTTATGTGATCTAGTCGTATAGTCGTACTGGACGAACTCTTGCTCTTGGTTTCTCTGAGCTCCATGAGATGAGGAAACTGTGAAGGGCGCGAGCCTAGTAAAACTAAGCTACATATAAGATTCTGTAGCTTTTTCTTATCATTTTAATCTTTTGGTTTGGAGGACATTGCAAACAGCATCATAAGCTCCTTTGTTCTTGTACTGGTTCTGACTGCCGAAGGTGTTCATCTCCACCGTGGTTATTTTCTGATCCATGGTGCAATGTCACAGGGATGCACTAGATGCACTGCAATTGGTTCGCTATTGCTGCAGGAGGATGCTCATGACTCATGTTGATCTGATTGAAAAGCTCCTGAACTACAACAGTATTTCTCTTTTCTTTCCGTCTATTTGAATTGTCATTGATGGCATCGTTTCCGTGTTTGTATACGTGCTTAAGAGTCTTTCATCGGTGCTCGTCGCTTCCTAGTGCCCCGTTGTAATCTAATACCCAAAAACAGAATAGGCTTGGCTTGCCTTGGCCAAACAGAAAAATAGTGGGACATGGGGATAGATGTGTATATGTTTTGCATGTTGGTTTACACATGTGAATGTTTGCTTCGGGTAGAGGTGTGTCTGCTGGACAACGTTTTGCTAGACAACATAACTTTGATTTGAGGTATGACAATAGTCTTGGTGAAGGGTAATGTTTTCTGAATCCAGCAAGCAACCTTAGAATGTTTTGTCTTAATCTTGATGCTTGTACTTTCTCTATGCTACTCAAGTCATTAGATTCTGTTGGTCTTGTTTATGTATACTCTGAAATAAATAGCCTAGGATCTGAAAAATTGTTCATTGGTACACAGTACACTATAGGTTTTATACTTCATGTGTGCTTATTGCTTAGTAACTCATCTCCGACTTAATATGTTCTATGCAGCTCTCGATAAATCAGATACTACTACCTGATTATGCTCTGGATGCTGGATACTTCTGCCGCAATGCTTTGCACAAGTGTCTTGGCGGTCTAGCTCATCCGTTGGCTTGGATTCTAGTCTTTGTTCTTGTATGATGTTCTGAATGACTTGTAAAAATCGATCTGCTAGTTTCGTATTGTATCCATGTTTGTTGGCCTGATGTATGTAGGGTTGTTCCTCTGTTATGAACTACCACTTGTTTGGAACTGTATTTGAATCATTCTCTGAAAACGTATGTTGAATAGTTCGTTTCAATTATGTTGATTGTCTTTTATCTTTTTCGATTTCCCCTGAAATTGATTCTACATTTGGATTTAGATGTGGTTGGTTGTCTGGTGTAACAGCTCACGTTTCCATCTTGTTTCTATCATTCATAAATGCTGTATTGTGTTCGTATAGTTTGTTCAACACAGCATAGATATTGGTAAGTTAGAGCTAGGTGTCGTGGCACGAAGGATCCAGCATGCCATGGGGAAAGAGCAGACTTGCTTGTTTCGTCCTTCGAAATACTTCTACTGACGACAGTCTCCTACTCTTCTGTTATCATCCTAAGTCAAAACCAACAGGTAGAGATCAACAAGTGATGAACCAGCAAGCTATTTAAGGTTTATTCAATTGCAGAATGGTCTCCTATGTCAACCACAGCGGTATCCCTAACCAAACTCCTAAGGAAATATATGCATCATAACAACAAAATTTGGAATTGGAATAAGATTCTCCTCCAATAATCAATAATTTGACAATGACTATCATCGATAAAATCATTAGCTAACTAGGAATTGTGAGAGTGTTTTAAACCTTTTGATCAAAGACCACTATATTTCGAATGGTTTCGAAACTTGATCGAAAGAAAAAAAAAATTCAACCTTTTGATTAAGTTTCGATTCAATTATAGGTTTCGAATCGAATGGTTGATTTGTTATGTACTTGTTTAGTACTCCATATTACTCCTATTTCATTGTTCTACATTTTGAGACCAATTTGTATTGACGGCATATTTTAGGGTTGGTTTGATATCGTTGTTTTTTTAGGTTTTTTGTTTTTGTTTCACTGGTCCATTAAACAGAACTATTTAGTATTAATTTTTATTTTTTTTCGTTATTGGTTTTCTATTTCTGATAGACAACTATAATAGACATTTTTATTTTAAGTTGTTCAATTAATGAATAATGTAGACTAGATTGTTATATGAGGAATATTTGGGTGGTGGTTGGTGGATATGGTATTGATCGTTCGAGTGGTTTCTTCCTCATGGAACTATGGAAGAGTCTATCCTCCCTGAAGAATCGATCTCTATCTTCTCTCTTTTCCCCTTTGTTTTCTCGTTCCGCACTAGCTGACCCTAGTCTGAGCTGTAGATTGCATAACTATTGGAGTCCATGGTACTCTTGTTCTGGTAAATTCGAAGTGTGGAACCTCATGCTGATGTTTACTAATACTTTTATTGGCTTGAAGGTAATCTGATGGAAGAAATTAGTACCGATGATGACACCAAACGACATAAGTCAACACAGAAGTTTGCATTCGTGCCTCATGACTTGGTCGTCGACATCCTTTATCGGTTCCCTGCGAAGTCTCTTATTCGGTTTCAATGTGTGTGTAAAAGTTGGCGTAATCTTATCACAAGCCATGGATTTGCGCTGGAGCCCTATGATCGTACTGCTTCAAGGACTGATGGGATTTTCTGTATCGAGCGTTCTGATGGAATGCAGAATTCCTTTCATTTATGGATATCACTCCTTTAATTTGTCAAATGCACTCAAGATGAAGACATTCCTTAAAGCTCATAGTTACATATGCAATGGAGTAATTTGCACGTGTGACCATGAGAACGGGGTAGTCACCCTTTGGAAACCTACAACCAATAAACACAGTATCCTTCCTTATTTTTCAGATGATTTGGAGGAAGGTTATGCTATCGGTTTTGGTTTCATTCGCTGGACCAATGAGTTTATGGTAGTGAGGATCATGGAAGAATATTCAGGATGTCATGTACTCCCAAGCGCAGTACCGGTGTGTATGCAGGCTAGCAAAACTTGGACAAACATCAGGCTCGATAAGCAACCTATTATGGGCTCTCTTTTAACGGGTGTGAATGCTGGTGGAGCATATCACTGGCCGGTGTTGGACAAGGAGGATATGGAATGGCATCATTCGACTTTTGACATGGAGATTGAGGTGCTTCAATGGACAGATCTCCCCGCTATTCCGATGCATCTAGTGTTGTATGCTCTCGAGCAAAAGGAATCCCTCGCGCTGGTAGCCCTTGACTTTGAAAGTGTGGGTGCGCATTTCGAGGTGTGGTTAAATGCTGGAGATCATCTGGACGTATCATGGATCAAACAGTATTCATTCATGTTTAGTAGTATCTCTGACTTGTATCCTACCTTGCTCTGGGCTGATGGTATATTTCTTGCGTGTAATAAACCTCAGGAGCTTAACTGTCATGACGTTCATAGCGGTGGAGACAGGAATGTCTTGATATCGATAAACTCTATCAACTGAAGGCTGTGATGTCGATCTATCTCAATTCAGTGGTGGAAACGTTTTGAAGATTTCACCATGTATTGTTTTTTTTTTTTTTTTTTTGTTTGTAAATGTACGACCTCACCTGGTAGTTTGTCTAACAGACGTAGATTGTCTTTTATCTTCTTCTAGTATCTCTCTGGAAACCTCTGCCATGTGTTACGGCGAAGCTTCGATTCCCCCTGAAATTGATTTCAGATTCGTATATTCCGTTTTGTTCGGAGTCTATTCAGTCACCATAGAATTTGGCAAGCTAGAAGTGTCCGTGGTCTGAAGGATCCATTAGCACCCATTACGAGCTAGAGAACAATTGAGGAGGAACCTCTGTACATTTTATATCGCTCCGATAAAAAAAAGTTCATGGAAATACATGCACCCGTGTGTCAATACCATAGCCAAATGCATATACCTAAAGAAATCTATGCATCATGACATCAACACAGGAATTGAAATGAGCAGTCAGATTTTTCCTCCTCTGATACCATAACCAGCGCGTTAAGAGAATCCTCAGAAATTGCAGGGGTAAAGCATTGGAAGCAGTGCAGCTACATTTGATAACAACAGCAGTTGTGAGGCTACGAAAGTACAGATCACCAGGATGACTGGCAAATCGACAACTTGCACGTAGAGAAACTGAGGCTGATGTGCATCAGTAGGCAGGGATGGATGCAAATCGATAGCCATTGGCACCCCTCCATGAATAATAAGCTATCCGAGTCTCATAAAACCCTGCAGAATCAAGAAACACAATTCAGTCCAGCTTTTCCAAGCCCTTCTGAGACAACCAGCCAATATCATGGCCAGCCTTCTAACATGCATAGCTCCAACAACAACAGAAATATCTGTTGGAGACAACTGAATCCACAGTATACAAGGTTATTATGAGTTATGTAGAAAGGCTCGCCAGAGCGTGACATATTTTAGTACTTGACACAGTACATACAACATAAGATTCATTGCTTTTGGAAAAAATCAGATAAAGGAACCTGTACACTACATGCATGCAGCATTTTTAGTCAAGGGAAAATATTTTTACAAGCTGAAGGACACTCTTGAGGCAATAAAGAAGTGCAACCATAATGCTAGACGACAATAAGTGAGCGAACCTGGGAGAAATGTGAGAACTCCAAGAGCAAGTAAGCCATATGCCTGAGATGGCTCGCCTCCCATATGCCCCGTGAGAATGAAAAATGACAGAAAGAGAAGAAATACCCCAAGAAACAGAAGAAAGAGTGCAAGGGCAATAGATTTCCATGGAACTTTATCAAAAGCTCTTGGTGTATAATCAAAACGCGGATCATGCCGCCTCCCTTTCAAACCATCATTGTCATCATGAAAGTAGTCATAGCCATCTTCCTCCTCATTTGAAAGGCGACTGTAGTGAACATTGCGACGAGATGCCATCAGATTACAAAAATGCAAACACTTTTGACTTTCCGGAATTCACGAAGCTCTAGTCCTTCACATGCAGAAATGGACGACACAGATACTTAATTTATCTGCAGAAATTCACAAAAGAAAATGCAAAAGAATAACAGCAGCAGTGGCATGGTCCATGGATATTCACAAGATCATAGCAGAAAATGCAGGCAGCAGTAAGAAAAACCAGGGAGTGGAATTTAAGAGTCTCATCTCAATAGCCAGAGTCGCTTTTGATGGTATTATCAAATTTAAAACAAAATGACACGGTTCTTTAATCAATTTGCTTCAATCAAATTTAGATACACTCGCCCCTAAATGACAGAGCACACAAGCTCCACTGCCAACAACTATTTTCTCCGGATATATGATCCTTGCGAACTCCTAAACCATGCGTAGATAGTAAAACGGTACACATTAATACTTTCCTATCCAAATAACGACATAGGCATGTAATGTCTAAAACGAGTCATTGCGTCGCACACACAATTTACTCACACATCTCATTACAGATGACCATATTTTGAGCCTAGATAATCATCAGTAAGTCTATCTTAAAGCTACAACATATAAGATCATAAGATTTCCACGAAAAGCCAATCGATACTAAGTGTCAGATCTACGTCTTCATGTGTGGCCAAACGTTTCCTTGAGCAAAAACACTCCTAACAACATACCAGGGAACAAAAACAGATCGCTGCACGAGAAGTGTTCCGGCCGAGCAGCCAAACAACAATCAAAATGTTCCAACACATACACCATCGATATTTTCAATACTGATTTCCGTCACTTTCAACGTCAATTGCATCAAATCATCTCCCAACAACCCCGAAATCGCGGCGGATAAACCACGGGTATCAACCAAACGACCTATCACATTTCTTCGAAATTGTGATCTCAATAAGCTCAATCCGATCCATTCTCATACCAATTAACAGCCAGAATTAACAGACACGGCTATCATCCGAGTCCGCAGAGAAACCCTAATTTTACGAAGCATGAAAGGAAGGAATCAAAGAATTCTCAACATAATATTTGATGAAAGGAGATTACCTGAAAGAGAACCGAACGGGTGAGATGAGATTTGTGATTGTGATGAAATTTGAGGAGAGGCTGCGGCGTCGCCGACGAGGAGATTGAAAGTTTCTGGTCGAAGGACACGTTCAGGGGACTTCGCAAGGCCAATAATCTCATTTGGTGCAAAATTAACCCAACAATTATTTATTTAAACCGAATATATATAATATATTTTATATAAAAAATATAAAAAAAATCAATTTTTCATATCATATATTTATTATCTTTTTTATATAACTATTACAAGATCCCTCCTATCAGGGAAAAAAATATTTTTTACTCTTGATCACTTGCTGTATCATAACAGCAAAGGTGCCGTATGATTTGGGAGTCGCAGAGAAGAATAGCTTTAATGTTCTTCACATCGCTGATCTTAGGTTAATGTTCAGTCCTCGAGTCTTGATGATGGTACAGTTGAAAACTTCGCATAACATTCTGGAAAGATCATAATACACTGGTGTCTCGACATATTAGACATTACATTCGATCAAGTATCAAGAGATGGGACAAAAGTAAATAATATTGCTACTCCAGGTCAACAGCATAACATAATCTGATCCCAAAAATTTACTCAAAAATTGATGTAGCCAGCATATGACGATTACAGATTCCTGCCGGCAACTTGTGCACCTAGAGTTATCGCAGAGCAGCCCGTGACTTTTCTTCGAAACTCTGATAGCATTACGTCGAACAGCGTCTCATAGTGCAAGATTGGGACGCAGCACTTAGCAAATCATATACGAAGGTACTGGGAACCACTAAGCCCAATCGCATCAGCTCCCTTCATGATCCGCAATCTTCTGCAGGTGGTAGCAAACATCCTGCCAAACCAGGAAAAATAACATCAGGGTCGCAGTTCATATTAGAGGAAAAGGATCTCGCAAAAGCCATATACGAAAATGTAAGATGAGTCATAAGCTCAAGGAAGCCCATGAAATAGACGAGTCTCTTCGATTAGGCTCTCATTTTGGACCAAGGCGGCTAATCACAGCACGGAAAATGTTTGTGAATCACACTTGCATTATACGAAAGTATGAGCTGCTATGAACATTGTAGACTTCATTCGACTTACTTCCATGGGACATCACCAACAAGCATCCAGTCGCCATCCTTGTCCTCGTATGTAAGTACATAATCTGAATTATGTGGAAGCTCTGATGCAATCTCATACTGTCCATGAAATCCTCGAGATCCGTTGGAACCGAATCGCCCTGGACCACAATCATCAAACAACTGATCGGTCAAATTCTGTTTGATATGTTTTCAAGTTAGGAAACGATACAAAAGCAAGAGAAAGCTAAGAATTTTTGTTGTTAGGCGATGCCAATACATCAACAAGATTACCAAGTTTTTGTTAACCTTCCACCCAATCTATCAATCTATTATCGATTACTTGTCCATTACATATATAGTTACATTACTATATATGGTTTGACATCCGAATGACAATCGGTGTGACATGGTATTTTTGAATTGTGTATGACTATGGAGTGCCTAAGGCACAAAGAACGCATTACTGAGATGGAAATAGACAAGAATTCGAGAGGGTCGGATAAACGAGTATACCTGCTATGAAGCACCTGAACATTTTCTCAAGAGCAGAGGAGAGTTCAGCATAGCTACGATACGTGCTCAGATCGACTTTTCTCAGGTATGGCGCACCGTCCATGCCGACCTTAACATATAGGCAGCACCCTGACTCACATTTCTCCTCAGTTTCATCGTCTTCGCCGTGCTTCGCGGAAGCAGACGCCATTGTATTCCTCCTGAAAGAGCGAATCGGAGGCCATCCCACCATCTGCGCCCTGTTTACAAAAGAACAGTCGGAATGTCATGGTCAGTCATACGAACTATGTTAAGACCCAAATAGATCTTTCACCTACGAACTATGTCAAGACCCAAATAGATCATTCACCATCGGTTTAAACTTTTGATTGAACTGATTTCTTCCACATAATGGATGATGATTCTCTATCTAGGCTGTACAACATCAAGAATGGGCTGGACTCTTGGGATTCCACTCGACTTGAAAAGAACTTCAGTAACCATTGTACCATCCTGATAATTCTATGTTAAGAACTTCTTGCACCTTACTGGAATCAATTTTAGCAAATAGTCACCAACCAAAAAAGGGTACAAGCAACAAAAGAAGAAAAGAACACTCACTTGGAAGCAGTTTCACCATGAGAAGAACCCTTGACAGGCTGCTTGGGAGAAGAAACCACGCCATTCAATGAACCCACTTCCCTGCAACCACCAGAAACACCATCAATGGACAAACCCCATCTCCCATCATCATCACCAGAAAAGACCCTGTTGCCCCCAGACCCCAAAACCCTAAACCCTAGACTCCTCTTAGGAGACTCAGATCCAGGCAGCCCAAGCCTCAGCTCTGTCTTCAACCCACTTTCCCTTGAAACCTCACCTCCCAAATGGGATGATAGTGAGAGCAAATGGTGTTCTTCTCCCATGGAAATGGACACTCTTGGAGTAACCCTAAACCAAAGAGCTTGAGACCCGAGAGAGTGAATGTCAATATGTGAAAGAGATACAAGACTGAGAGACTTGAAGTGTGCTTGCCTTTTAAAAAGAATGTTTGCTGTGTTGGGTTTTTGTTGGTTTTTTCTTTGATTGTTGGGTTTTGGGTTGACGGAGAAAAGTGAAGGCTTGTGTGCAAAGCTTGGTTTGAGGTCTTCAATGCTTCTGTGTTGTTCCCTATCAGACGACAGACCTTTTCATTACTCTTTTCAAGGGGTTTGTAGTGGTTATTTGGAGTGGGGTTCTTTTGGTTATTTATAAATGAACATGGAAGTCCCAAGCTCTTTGGTTCTAGTCACGTTTGCCTCCTAGACAATTGAAATTATAAGATGGCTTCTTCCTATCTGTGTAATATCTGTATGATAGTTGTCCCAAATTTTGTCAAGCAAAATTGATTTAATCATAAGTCAGTATGTTTTTTCCCTGACACATGTTTAGTTACTCAACATTATTTTTTTTGTTAATGGGATGATTTATAAAATGGATTAAAGTCGGAACGCTGAGACAATATCTTGGCTCGATTCGTGAAATGCTCGAATAACATCTTTGTCAAACATATAGGTTGCATTTTAAATTTACAAATGACATTTGGTATGAATATAAGAACATGTTCTCTTCCGCTTTTCAACATACTCACGGGACGTATCATGAGGCATCTTTCAATACGAGATAATTAACCAATGTGAGAAGAGTTTAATTCGAAAACTAAGATAAACAAAAGTTTGTTTCAAACATTTGACCCAGCAGCATTTTCCTCCGATTGTAAAGTTCAGTAACTTCAAAAATTAACAAAAAAAAATTCACCGCAAAGCAAACACTGTAAGTTTAGGCTTCATTAAATAAGGAACTCAATTATTCCTGCTGCCCCTGCGGCTCTTGCCTACCTGCAACTTTTCTGGATAAATTAATTTTCTCCCACACTTTCAACTTTCCTCCATTAAATTACATATCATTTCAGAATCTGCCACCTTCTATAATGGAGTTTTCTGCACTTAGAGTACTGTCAGTAGTATAATAAACTTGACGGTGGAGTGAAAACGGAGAAAACGAAAGCCATCGATGACATCGTTTTATAATAAAAATAATATTTATTTATTTAAATTAATTTAAAAATATATATTATATAATATTAATTTTTTCATATAAAAAATATCAAAATAATCATCATCTATTATAATATATTTATTAAATTTTTTATAAATTCAAAATATATAAAAATTTGTTGTATAGATTAATGTTTATATTTTGAAATCAACGCAAGGGAGTACAACAGAACAGAACAGGCTTGGTTGCATCATTGAAGATCCTGCCAAAATCGTCCTATCAATATGATTCTATAAACCACTATGATCATTATAACAGGAGAAATGAAATCAAAGGTGTGTGTGAATGGAAACTTTCGTTTGCTTTATTAGATCTCGCGGAGATCTTGTTGCAGCATCGGGTTCTGCTATGGAAAGGTTTATTCTTACCATTTCTCAAACAACCGTGAATGGAACCGCAATCTGTATCCACGTAAATCTCCTCAATTAATATAATTTTATCATTATTATATATATTTATAATAAAAATATTGTTTTTTGGAATTTCAAAAGATATCATATCTCATATTTCTTGATCCTGAAAAAAATTATTTATTATTGAATTAATTTTTTATTTACAATGTTACTTAAGTGATAAAAGAAAATTTTTCCGTTACTCAGAGGCTGGTTGATATGGATACGTTTCGTCCTACCATATCCTGTCTTTGCTTTAGTGTTGCCATTTGGCAAACTGAAAGGAGTATTTTTCGCGGGTCATATTGAAACCATGCGCTAACATGTTCACAGTCATAGTCTTACGTTACCAATTTTTTCTTTTGTCTTACGAATCCACAAAAAGCACAAGACAACATCATGAGTCGGATCACACGAGGAGCAAACCACTCAAGAAAAGGAAATCAAAACGAAGGTTTAAAGCAATAACAAAGCCTACGAGCTTTTCTTTATTCCTTTTCGCTTCATCTCAGGCAGCAGACGGAGGAGAATAGGCAAGAGAGAGGGGACAAAATTATCCTTGAGAGGATGAAAAAGCAAATCAGGCACTCGTACGGATAATAAATTTATTGGAAGCTTAGTACTACTGATACAGTAAAAAGGAATTTGGTTCTGTGAATGGGACAAGATCGTGATCTTCTTACCAAAATGACATCTTTAGGCACGACTATATAAAAATAAAGGAAAGGGAAATTAATACAGTACCGGTCAATAAATTAATTATTGTGTTTTTTGTTAGGGAAAACGCTAATTTTTATTTATTTATTTAATCATCAAAATATAACACTTTTAATATAAAAAATCTTATAAAATATAAGAAATAAAAATCTAAGGACCGATCTCGGATTTCATCCAATGTTTTGGTATAAAATCAAAATTATACTAGGTACACAACTTTGATACAAAATGAAATTCCACTAGTTATACCAGTTAGATATCATCATAAATAAAACAATAATACATCTAATCTCATAAATAACAGTATTCACATATACATAGTGAAGATCAAAAGACCAGAGGCGCAAGAACATCAAAAAAAAATAAGAAAAAACAACAATAAAAAACTGTCATTGCTGTTTGGGATAAAATACGACTGTATGAAACCTCGATCCACGATTCAATCGTTCAATTTGAAAAACTAAATCTCGTATACACGCCCACAAAAAATCAACTTGATCCGTGGTAATCTTGATCCGACTATTTTCTCTCCATTACGCAGACCAATTGTTCTTTCTCACTTCTTTCTGTTTGCTCTCTCCTTTTTTGCTGTTTGGTTATGTGCGTGTTTTTCCCTTTTTTCCCTAAATAAATAAGAGTGAGAAAAAAAATCACAAGATCAAGTCTTTTGGTTGGACCAATTCAACATTATTTTAAATTGTTGGATCAATAAGATATAAAATTATCTTGATTTTTTTATGATTAAAAAAATACAACAGTAACTTGTTATCTAATTCTATATTAATTTTTTTTCATAATAAAAATATCTTTTATATTCAACATTGAAAAGTTTAATAAATATATATTTATTCATAGTCGATGTTATACCTCAATATCACACTTAAATAATCTGATATCATGTTAAAGGAATTGAACCTTCCATAAAAACAAGTTGATAATATAAGATCCCAATTACATCTTAACTAGAGCATTACTTTAATCCAACTCATTTGGCATCCATGTTACCAATTGCTCGAGATACTGATGAATGAGCATTGGAATACCCATATTCGAACTCAGGACTAAACTTTGCGACATAAACATCTCGACACTATCGTATTAACGAACACGAAGTTCATTAAACAAAGGCACCATTAACAGGAGAAACAAATTAACCAAGCCATAGAAATGTTCTTTGGAATCTCCATCAATTAAAGGCAATGCCGTCTACAACAGACAATCAATCGGTGGAGTGAGAGAGACAACTGTTCTCTGATTATGATTCCAGGAAGCTTTGCCTTTGCGGGTGTGTGTTTGTGACTATTTTTGCAGCGTTGCTCTCTCTGATTTCTGATCATATCAGTTTTGGATTTGGACCTGTGAAGAAGCATGAAAAATAATGGAGTTTGCTGTTCAGTGAAATATTTATTGCTCAAAGTCTCTGCAAGCAAGTCTCTGACCAAAGATGAAGGATAGAAAAAAGAGGAAAGCATTGTGTTTGTGCTGAGGTTTTTTTGGATGGAAAGTGACTATTCTGTAAAAGTTTATCATTCATGTTTAATGTAAGGTCATGTTATTCGGTTACTACCACATAGATTGTGATAGAAGTCACCTCCAATTAGGAAAGGCACTGAGCACAGTTTGGAGTTAGATAGTCGAAGAATGAACTCATTCATCTATCAAATACGGAGTCTGCCAATCATAAACAAGGGATATACGAACTATAAAATTAAAATAAATATCAAAATATTAGAAATTTTTTTATTGAATATTTTTATCTAATTTACCAAAGTTTTTTTTATTCAAACGCCTCCCCTCATCCAATCCCTCAAACGCCCCGCCATCTCTCTCTCCCCCCTCCCCATATAAAGAAGAATTAAGGGACGAGATTGATGCATTGGTGGTTGAGTTGAAGATGGAGCGCGAAGGGAGGTTCGACGAATGGATCATTTCATATTCTGTTCGAGACAGTGGAGTTAGTGAATTAAGATCGGGCTTTGTACTTACTTTTGGAAAAGATTGGGCTCAGTTTTTTTTGGATCGAATCTTATGTCTCATGATCCACCTTAGCAATAAGAAGATTTGTATTAAGATTTCATATCATAATTTTACACGAAAAAAAAGACATGCATGTGGGGCAAGCACATTCTTCGTGATTCACGAAATTGGTCATCTATTCCAATATTTTCTACCGCGTACATTCGTTTAAGATATTTACACCCGATGACAAAGTTCCCATTCGCAACCGCTACGGCAACACATTGTTCCTCAACGTGAACAAAAGGGAACCACACCCACAACTTCACCACACTTGCCCTATTGTGACCGCAACTTCCTGGTCCGTCTCTCCCACTTCCACCGTCCCTCATCTCTCCATCTCCAGTTCCATCATCGACTCCATGGACGGCGAAGCATCGTCGTCGTCGTCATTGACACCGGAGGCTCCCGCGGCAGATTCGTGGATCAAAGCATACGAAGCGCTGCTCCATCAATGGAGCTCTCGCTCCCTTTCTCAACAGGCTCACCTCAATCTCTCTTTCGCCGTTTCATTTCCAGTTTCTTCACTGCTGCTTTGTTAGGGTTTGGAAGCTGTCCAGTTAGGGTTTCGATCTCTTAACTTTGGGCGAAATTGTTGCGTGTTGGATGCTTGAGGCGATTCGGTGTCTTGTTAGGGTTTGGGTTGGAGATTGGTTTGGGGGATTATTGAGGCGAAGAGAAGCGGAACAGTGTTTGGATTTTGGTCAGTTAGTTCGTTTTCGTGTTGGACTTGAATTTAGGGTCGGATTCTGCTGTGTCTATTGTGTTGTGATCTGAACTAGAGTCTTTTAGAGAATTTATAGTTGAGTGCAACATTTGTCTGGTGAGGATGATGCACTGGACTCCAGATGATGATGCACTGAACTCGCTAGGTAGTTTTGCGAGCATCGAGTAGATAAATAATGTGGCATGAGGTTCCGTTGGTGTGCTTTTCGGATAAGTTGTGGCAGAGCTCTTCGCTTGATGGAATCTGTGATTGTACCTGGCTCCGTAATTCTGTAGTTCATTGAGCGTAGGGCGAGTAAGATAGATGATGTGGTTTTAGTTTCTTTTCATGTGTTTTTGGAAGAAGTATAGTAGTATACCTAGCTCTTAGTTTGTGGGAACTGGGAATTTAGGATAGATAACTTTGACACGTACGATGAGAGGCTTCTTAATCGGTGGATAAATTGCATAGAGACTTTCACTTCTTGATTTCAAAGGGGAGGAAGAGAGGCTTGTTGATCTTCTCTCATCTGCGGTTGGTGCGGACTTTTTTTTTTTCTTTTTTTTGGACTTCATCTTTCTTTCTTCGTTGCAGACAGCGATTCCGCTTACAATATCGAGAGTGAACCAAGTAGATGCAGCTAGACTGGATGTAGAATTGTCGGCCATGTTGAAGGAACAACTCGTGCAGGTCTTTTCTTTAATGAAGGTTAGTACTGGAATATCTGTTTGATTCATGTCTAAATTTGATTACCAAATTGAGATGCATCTTTTTGTGATTAGCCAGGAATACTATTTCAATATGAACATGAACTCGATGCATTCCTCCAATTTCTTATATGGCGGTTTTCCATATGGGTGGATAAGCCGACTCCAGGGAATGCCCTTATGAATCTCAGATACAGAGATGAAAGGAGGATGGAAACGAGAGGGAAAGGTAATTTAATCGGTTTTACTCATGTTCTAGTCTATTTTAAGCCAATTGAGGAATTTGGTATTTTGATTAAAAAGTTATTGGATCACCCTTCTGTACCTGAGTAAAGGGTTTGTGATATGGTCTGTGGTATTCTGTTTAATTGTAGTTCCGCTGAGAGTTACTGTATCATATACTGCAATTTTAAGATGTCAATTCAGATATTTAAATCTGGAAAAAAGGTTGTTAGTGTTTCTCTTCTTCTGACTTGTTGTATCCATACATTCGAGTATCTAATCTTGAATCCATTTACAGTAAGAACCAGCTTGGAGGGTCCTGGGCTCACAGTCGCACAAAAATTCTGGTATTGTATAACCACAGTTGGAGGTCAATACACTTGGGCCCGCTTGCAGTCCTTTTCTGCTTTCCGTAGATGGGGTGATTTGGAGCATGTACTGGCCAGGAATCTCTCTTTGACCATGTTATCGCTTTGTGTGAGATTTTGCAGTTGATGATTGATTAACTGAATTCTGTTCTATTTCCCATTTCCCAGAGGCCATGGGCTCAGCAGGCATGGATTCTTGTACAGAGGTTGGAGGGATTCCATAAGGCTGCATCTCTTGCCAACCTGCTTCTTTTTCTTTACACTGGAAAGTAAGATGAGTCTCTCGTTCTGATAGTCCCTGGAGATGAAAGCTTATACTAGGAAATAAATGCAAGTTTTCTGTATGGTGCTGCAGATATAGAAACCTGATTGAGAGAGCTCTGAAAGCTAGGCTTGTCTATGGGAGCTCAAACATGAATCGTGCTGTTAGCTTCGAGTACATGAACCGACAGTTAGTGTGGAATGAGTTCTCGGTAGTCCTTCTTGTCTTTCTGTGGGTCATGTGCCATCTATATTTTGAGTAACCTATATGAATATAAAGATACAAACATTCAATTTATCACAAACAACTCAGAGAACAATTCTTTGTTTAATGAACCTCGCCTTTAAATTCGTTTATCTTCAACTTAAAACCTGGAGTTGTAGTCTTACTGGTAGAACTTGCAGTTACATCATTTTCCTTTTGGGTGGATGGATAACTTCCTTGGACATTTGTTACCCACTTTGTTCGTCAAATACCTTTATCTTCCATTTTTGGGTATTTTTTAGGTATACCTTGGCATTCTATATCCTGGGTACATTGTGACTTAGATGCAATTTAAGCATATCAAGTGTTGGCTTTATTACATTGAAGTTTATGAAGTCGGAGATGTTTTATTGCATGGGCCAGTTTATTCCATATGAGCAGAGATCTATGCAATTTTAGGAATAAATTTCATTCCCACTCTTTGAATAGGGAGCTAATATAAATTCCGTCGTTCATTACTCCAGGCTTTCATTTATAGAAAGTGTGGAGTGTGTTTTTCTATACGGGATTTTTTTCCTTCCAATGAAATTACTGATCACATGCATTTGTTTCAACTTTCAACTCCCCCTCTTATCCGAATTAGAGTCTTGCCTTTGCGTGTTTCTGTTTAATATGCAGTTCAAGCTTTGGATGAGAAATTTGTCATCTCTTTTTTTCTTGGTCGATCTGACTTTTGGCAATTTTGGCTCTTGTGCAGGAGATGCTGTTATTGCTTCTTCCTTTTCTTAATTCATCATTAATAAAAAATTTATTACACCCTTTTTCTAAGGACAAGGCATCAGATCCCGCTGTGGATGATTCGGTTTGCCCCATCTGCCAAAGGAGCCCTTCTACCCCATTCATTGCCTTGCCTTGTCGCCACAGGTGCATTCCAATTACCTAGTCATATCCTGGTCATTATCTTGTTGATTCATATATCGACTTAAGAAAAGATCAACTACGAGTCTATAACTTGGATGCTGTTGACAATGCAATTTTATAACTTGCATGCTGTCTGAAAATAGATTGATCTTCTAACCCGGAATGTTCTATTTCCTGGTTCTATAACCATTCCTTGCTTTGCTATCTCGCATATTGCTTTAGATTTGTGCAAAAGAATTGGTTCATTTGCTTCTTGATTACTCTCTGCTTTTTTGCCAATTTTTTAGGTTTTGAGTGGGCCTTTACGCCGTAGTTGTCCCTAACCTTGTCACAACATCTTAACCCGGGGAAATGTCTAGTTATTTCTTGTTTGTGTGGAAGCTACCTGCAACTCAGAAGCACTAGCTGCTCCACCTGAGTGTTCTGATTGCCATTTGTTTCTTCTTGATGCAGGTACTGCTATTACTGTCTTCGGACACGTTGTTCAGCAACTCCCTCATTTAGGTGCACCAGATGCAGTGTGCCTGTTACTGCAATGCAGCGGCATTCCTGAAATTAACATTTCAGGAATTTACATGTAGGAATACAGGGGTTCTGAAATTTATGTATAACAAGCACCAGAACCAGGCCCCATAAATCTTTCTCTGACATTCAATTCTTTTACTTGTTACAACAAGTAAGTTCAATTCGATTTTTTGGTGCTTGCAGTTGTATATCAGTCTTGGCTTAGTTAAACTAAATCATTGTCCAATTTGTGAAATTAACCTCATTCCCTCTGTACCATTGCCTTAATGGACTGATGGTAGGCGGGAGCAGGAACCTTCCTGTTGTGAGGCAGCTTGACATGACGACGGTTTATATGTGTAGCCTCAATTTGCAGAAATGATTTTTCACACAGCGGCATGCTGTAATGGCCTCATCATCTGCTGAAGCTAATATAGCGTTATATTCTCTTAACTTGTGTCATGATCCATCTGGGATTACGCCGGTGACAGTGCAGCTTTTGTTCAATGTATACTGATGTCCATTTGCACAAACTTATGACAAACTCGTGTGGAGATTTTGTGTGTTACCTTGATTTTCCCCGTCACTTTCGCTTCTTATATTTCCGGGAATAACAGTATGATATCAGTTTCATGCGTCATTCCTTGCTTTTCTTCATGTGTAGGTGTCAACTTTGGCTGAAGTCTCGAAATGTTGTCGTGTGTTTGGTTTTGGAATATGGTTGATGAAGTTGCCTCAAGACAATCTGACCTCTTCAGTCTTTTCCTCTTTCCAGATAGTAAATGAAGTCCATGTCATTCCAGCAGATTATAAAGATTGAGATGACTTTTCCGCTTCAGCTAGTAAGTTTCACTGTCTCTTTTGATCATTCATTATTTTTATACCTCTAATTCATAGTTGATGGTTTGGTATACATATAATGCCTAGGTATATGGATGGCGATCCTAGTTGATTTTGTTAATCGCCAAGTTTGTAGCTCAAAACTAGAATGAACTGATCAAGTAGAATTGTTTAAGCACCCGTAAAATATGTTATGCTATGGGGTTTTTTATTATATGTTTTGTTATTAAGGTAACCGCAAAGCGGTCTTGCACAATTAGTAAAATATATAAACGCACCAATTATACTTAAATAAGAAAGTTCAGGTCCTAAGATGTCTTTTTCCGGTTCGAGAGGTCGAAACTTATCTTTCTTGATTTCTAATGATCTTACAATCATTGGAGATGTCAAGGAATGAGTTTTATCGATATAAATGTGAAAATGGATCTTCTTAATATATAACGATTGATGGATAAAAATTTAACTTCCTAAGTATTCAACTTGTATGTCAAGACAAAATTTAGTCTTATCAAGATTTTTCATTTCAATGTATCTCTTCAGGGATGAGGCTGCATTTGTGAGATCTTGTGTAGTATCTACAAGATTGAGATCGTCCACATATAAAACGATGATAACAAAATCATATTGTGATTTCTTTATAAAGACGTATGAGCATGCATTATTATTTTTGTATCCCAATTTAATCAAATACTCATTGAGTCGGTTATATCACATACGAGCATATTGTTTTCAACCATACAACTATCGTTGTAGTTTAATTGAGTATAATTAATTAGAATTTTGTGTCCATGGTATATTTAATCCTTCGGGGATTCTCATATAAATATCCTTATCAAGGGATCCATATAAATATGCTGTCACAGCATTCATGAGACTGATTTCAATATTTTTCATGGTTGTCAAACCAATGATAAAATGAAAAGTGATTTCATTCATTACTAGAGAATATGTTTTCTCATAATTTACATCAGGTGAGAATTCTTAAGTTAGTAATATTGTTTTATATCTCACAATGTCATTTATTTCGTTTCGTTTTCAAACGAAAATCCATTTATTTTCAATATGGATAATGTCATTTGATGTTAGAAGTACAGGCCTAAACATTTCTTTTTTAAACAAACATTATAATTCTATTTTAATTGCATCTTTTTATTTTGGTCAAACCTTCCTTAATTTATATTCTTGAACACTTCAGGGTTGTGGAGACGTCAATTTCTGATGCAATTGCATATGAAAATATGTCATCAATAATGACATTGTCACGATATCATATTTGATTTGTACGTACATAATTGATCGAAATTTTTTGATTTTCAGGTTGTGGATTCTCATCAATGACATTATCTTTTTCAGAGGATAATTCTTTATGTGAGATTTTTGTTTTTTCTGTGACATTTGAGATAACATTTTTATCATTTCGTCTTTTTCGTGGTATAGTGTCTTTTCCACTTGTTGATTTTCCACGCGTCAAGAGTGATTTATCATCAAGAATATGAGCCTTAGCAAGGTTTCTACTAACATCCTTCTAATGAGTTATATTTATTCTTGATGGCGTATTTATTACAGGTATATGCGACTTCGTTACTTTACTTGTATCATTAAAAGTATCAAATATTTGATTTGTAATTTCTTATAAATGAATAATTTTTTTTATTTTATTTTCACATTGATTTGTACGTATATCTATTCCATACAATCCTAATATCTCCCAAAAAAAATATGAATTTGATTTAGATAAAAGAGATTGAAGATATCTCACAATAAAAAACGTATCAAAACACATAAATTCCATAGAGTTACCTATTAAATCATTCTCATAGGTGTAAATACATCATTCTTTGTGGACCTATTTTTACACCTATGATAATTATTATAGATGTAAATATAATTTAATTATTTTGTTAATTTTAACGTTTATTATTCAACAAAATAAAACTATGTATATCGATTAATCAGTTCAATCGAAAAAAAATACGTGTTTTACAACATGTACAAATCTATCATATATAAACGGTGGATCATGCAACGGGTCATACCATGCAAATAATACATCAATGTTAGTTGTTTCTTTCTTTTTTTCTTGTTTGTTTTTTTGATAAGTTTCTTTTTCTTTTTTGGTCGAACACCAATGTTGGTAGTTTAGAATGGTAGAAAGTGGGGATCGATCCGTCACATGATTGATGCAAGCAATCATATATCAACGCAACAGTGAAATGAAAAAGGAAGAAATAGGATAATGATATGCTGTGGAATTTAGTCGATGGGATGTTTCTTTCTCATTAATTTACAACTTGCCTTCAAAATATGTGTGCTCTCAAATCTCATTATACAGGTCACTTGGAGCAAGAGTTGAGATGAATCAATAACCTAAGAAAGAATCGATTTTAACATTTAAAATATAAAAGAATTAATGAAAGGTAAATAATCTTATTCTTAAATCTAATCTATTGTCCTTTAAAACTATTGAATTTTTTATTATCTCATTATTAAGAAAAGATCGTTTATCATCGTGGGGAGCTCAAAACCAAATTACCAATCCAATATGTTGGAGAACCGTTTTAATTTATAAGTCACTCGGTCCATCTTTTCACATGTAAGCGGTGTAGATAAACTTTCATAACGACAGTAACCAACCATCGGCACATAATAACACTAACCATTCTTTTTTTTTTTTTTACCTTCCAAATATCTAAATAAACATAAATGTTAAAAGTAATGAAGATCCTTGAGCAAGTCAGCAATTCATACCAAGGGCTACTCGCAAAAACGAGTGATGTCATGTTCATTAACGTTCCTCTCCAACTTAAAAGTAATGTAGAATTGTAAATACTACAAAACATAACTTAAGAATCTTCTTCACTTTATCGTTATTGGACCAGGCAAAGAAAAGAATCCCTACATGGACAAATAGGGATACGATTATGATTAACTAATTTGCTTAGTTTTGGAATGTTGTGAACTGATCTTAATTATTATATTAAGTACAATTAATTAGAACTCAATAATTGTCTTTTAAAGCATAATTATATGTCTTGAGTAATTAGAAGTTGCGTGCAACATAGAATGTTCGCTGTTGAACAGCTGATGGCACAGTGAGCTCATTCTAAGACTCGTGAAAATGAAAGCAAGCTAGCAGCCAATCACCAAACAAAATGCTTTCAATGATATGTGTATTTTCCCCCTTTTTTTATTTAGTTTTTCCAATCAATCGGGTGAAATAAATGCTTATATGAAATTAATGTAGGTGAGAGGTTTTATATTATTGATGCAGCGACCGTGATGCATGTGTGAAACAATTTTATTTTGTCACTCATTTATGAATGCAAAATATTGCTTTTTTTTATAGTGAAGTCATCTTATAAATATCGAGACAGAGAAGAGGAAAATTTAATTGAGTCTCCTCTTGTGTTTGTCCCTGTCTTAGTAATTGAAACTCATTGAGAAAACTTCTTCTCCTTGTCTATGTGTGAACCTTTCCTAGGAAATACTATGTGAAGTGGAAGAAAAGAATAAATCAAGAAAATTTAAACATGTTTTTAAAGTATAAGAACTCACCCTTTTACTCCCCGTCTCATATTAGTTACACCATTATGCAATAATAGTATTATTAATTATGTATTTCGATTTATTATTTTTTATATGTAAACGATATGATACGAATGTCATCTTGTCATAGAGTTATACTTCGTGATATATATTATATTAGATGTTTCACAGTAATTTTTTTTTTAAAAAATCGTTTATTCGTCCCACGAATCATTTGCAGTGTAATCATCTTTTTATTTTATGTGTATAAGGAAACATGAGTAACATAATTCAAATTGGTGATATGTAGTCATACATGTTCTGTATGTATGTCTCTTGAGCAATGATATGGATATATTATCATTAAAAAGTTTGAAAGTAAATCAATATTGTAAATGTATAGGGAATCTCGTTCGTTTGAAAATATAACCATTTATCATTCCTCACTTAATTTGATTTTGTGAAAAAAAAAATCACAACACCAAACAAGGGTCAGGGGAGAGTTAAAAAGAGTAAACCACGTCCTAATCGGGTTTGAGCAGAATATATATGTACGGTGGATCAAACTGTTAATCCTAAAGTTTAAGCTGATGGTTATGGGTTGTTCATATATATATTATATTTTTTTTTTCTTCACGATCGATGTGTGTAAACCTACTCACACAAATCCTCAACCACAAAGGTCACCCACAGTCTCAATGCTGATATATCTTCAACACATAAACGAAGAAGAATACTTGCTTATCCTGTGTCCAGTATTTCCTGTAAGGGTTAGACAGGGAGAGGAAACTGCTCATTTTGTTTCCTTGTTGATGAGGGGTTGTTTCGACAAGAGTTAAGCTTGTGATCGAGATCTGCAATTGGAAGATATGATGAATTGGTGATCGCCTTCCTGTGGCACGGTATGAGGGGTATTCAAACTGATATCAATACCTTATTAGATGTGAAATTCCTGTCCAAAGTGATTACAAACAATAGAGACTTTTGTTATTCATCGGCCAGCTGATGGCTAGTTAGATGGACCTAGACTCTTGTGAATCCCTTTAGACTAGAGATGAGTTTATCTGATTTGAGAGTCCCCTGTTCCTTCATTTGAATTGCGATGGGATGAACAGGGGATTTTGGTCCTCGTCTTTGTGCTCTTTTCTTTTATGAATGTTGTGCATGTAAAGCTTTTGCACTATTGGAGAAACTCTGTGGACCATTCATGATTCACCTACTTATACTTGCGCATGTTTCATATGCAGAGCGGGTTATGGAATTCATTGACTTGGATAAGTTGCTGGAAAATCCTTTTTCTCGACTCAAATCGAGCTGTAATGAACTCGTGGTACCGTACGAAATTCTACTCCCTTGTTTGAATTTGAATGCCTGATTATAGGGAAGCTGTTCCATGATATTCGACCGAAATGCCGGTGCCTTAGGGTTCTCTTTTCTATATGATCCCTAGGTGAAGTCCTCCTTTTTTTAGGGAGCAAGGAGACACGGGTTTATCCTTTGGTTTAACGTATGTCTTCAAAATGGGAGCAGTGTAGTGTTTTGCTTCTATTTGAAATGGGGTTTTCCTAGATCAATTATAGGAGTACTTTCAAATACAGTTAGCGGCATTAACGGCTAAGCGCATGTTCCCATCTCCTTGATTTCTATACAAACCAGGGTCTTGCCATTGGTGGAATTTGATTTAAGTTTAATTTTTCCAAAAGGTTTTATGTTGTTTTTTCTTATCAAATTGGTTTTTGAATCATATCATCGCATGATTTGTGTTTGAGATCATGAGACCATCTCATGTTTATGAAATTTTAACTTTATTTGGAGAACAAGCTTAAGTTAAGCTTAATCATAGTGCACGCATATAGTATTGACAATATATATATATATATATATATATATGTATATAGATGATGTAGTCTTATCATATATTGAATCGCTACCTGGATATGATTACTGCGTTGATGGCTTCATGGAATTTATCAAACGCACTTAGTCTCCATCGGACGGGACGTAGTGAGCACCCATGAGCGTGTGGTGTTTTCTGATTTTCTCCGTGTCGTTCGTGTTCTTACAGGAGTACTCATTTGACTGGTTTAAGGATTATGATTTTGATTTATCTGAAATATGAATTTATGATCTTCTCAATACAAACGTGGAGGACGATTATATTTTTGTCTATAAATTAGCTCAGTTTATAGAACCTTGATATGCAAAAGCAAGATGTAGACGGTCTTATTTTACAAATATGGAGTTTTTTCTCATGAAATTTGGACAAATGATCAAGACTTCTCCCACAAAAGTATCTTCACAATCGGTTGATCGAGTTGATGTTAGTCTATAATTTTTATGTCAAAACAAGCTAAGGTTTTGTTTGGCATCTAGATTTTAGTTTTGGATTTTCTGATTAACAATTCTTCTATGTTAGGCGATGTTTAGGATGACATAATTTGCTATATAGGAAACTACTCGTCCGAGTGAAGCAACGAAATAGATGACAATTCTACTCTATCCTACGACATAACATCCATCATAAGGAGATTGCTGGAGATTCTATATATACTCTATCCTTTGAAGCTTTTTCTCTTTCAATGGTTCATCATGCACATACAACATAACCCAGACTATACTTGATTAGAATATTTAGAGGAATATGTGTAGTCCAGCAGCTTCTAGGGAAAGAGGGCCCCAATACAGGGACTAGCATAAAGACTGTACTAAAAATACTTAATACCTGGAACAAAGGAATGGTAGTGGATGTATTTATATGTCACATCAAAGGTTGTTGAGGTGTTACTGGGATTCTGTACCTTTGTTTTTGCTTCTCTCCATTATTGCACAATTGGAGAATTTGATAAGAGGAACCCAGCATGGCTCCTCCTACTCCAACTCACCAACCCTAACCCTAATTTCAAATTCATGGATAAAACTCTAATCTTCTATCTTTATAGAACCATGATCGCTAGAAGACCTTATTGCTTTTCCCCTATCTCACACGGAAGAAAGTTTTTTTTTAAAATAATATAAGAATTATATAAATTTTGGCTTAAGTAGTTTATGATAATACGTATAAACAGAACTCTTGGTATTTATGGTCCCATTGTTTGATTTTACGTTGATGATATCATCTTATCTTCACCTCAATATCATATTCATTTGTACTCATGGAAGTGTTTATATGGTCATACACTTCAAGTGATCATCTCACCCTAATGCACTACTCAAATAGTAAACCTAAGACTTTGTAATGAACCTCACAAAGTTCACCTTCACATAATAATTCAACCTAATTCAACATTCCCTTCTCGATTCAAAAAAAAAAAACTTGGCATGGTATTATTTTTTGTTTGAAAAGCAATTCCCCACTACTAGATCTTTCTCTACCCCCCCCCCCCCCCCCCCCCAAAAAAAAAATAAAAATAAATAAAGTTAAAGGGAGAATAAAAAGACAGATATAAACTAATGAAAGAAGAGGGAAAAGGTGAGAGAGAAAACAAAGAACAAAGGACTTCAGCCCCACAAAAAATAAGAAAAACATCAAAAAATTGAGGAAATTTTTTCTTTTTAGAAAGGCAAAGTGAGATGGGTTTCAACTACATCCGAAAGAAAACTACACCAAGCCTCTAAAAGCTTCATCTGCTATAGCCTTGCTAACAAAGAAAGCTAACAAACACAACCAAACAAAAACAGAACAATAAAAAAGCACAAATAGAGGTCATATATTCCTTGGTTATGTTTTTATTGATAAAACCACATGATTTTTGGAGCTGTTAAATTAGCTATCTTGTGGAGATGAAGTGTGAGATCAGGTCACACAAGTTGCCCTAGGTGGTGGTGGTGTTGGTGGCTGTGGCGGCGATAGGCGGCGACACGGTGGTTGTTGGTGGTAGTAGAAGCAGATGATGGCAGGCAACCCTAATAACTTGTGGAGCAGCTTGCATACTCAAGGTCATCATCATCATCAGCTTCCTCCTAATTTTCTAAGCGAATCACCGGCAGCTCCCGTCTTTCCTCTTCAGTACTTCCATGGATCAGCTTCTTCTCCTTTCCCTGGTGGCACCTTGCACCCTCTTGTAGCAGCTGCTGGTGATCATGGCCAAGAATATCCACTCTCTTGGAGCCAACTTCTCTTGTAAGTTTTCAAGTTCCTCGCACTCCCCTTGTTGGGATTATACAATCTCTCTGTTGTTCGTGACAAGATAAGATGCGTACGTCTCTCAGTTTCTCTCTTTGTTGATTTATTTCACTTCTCTTCATGCACTTTCATTACTTCTCTTGACCTATAGGGATTTGATCTTCCTCTTGGAAGCATGTTACGTCCTTGGCCTACTATGTTTTATAGGAAAAATGTATGCTTATTAGAGGAAACATCCTTTTGATATCCTCTAATCGTCATGTTTAAGTAATAATAGTCTCGCCTTGCTATCTATGGATGGGTCGGAGTGGATGTGTTGATAATTAGTAGTTAATGCAAGGAGGGGAGACTAATTGAACAAACCTCTCCTTTCTTGCTTCATTGTTTTTGCTATAATGTGCTTCATTAGTCCTTTCAAGTGACGAGTCGAATCTTTCACCTTTGCCTCTTTTCCCTTTGACAACGGCTTTTCCATGCCTTTTTTTGTGGTCAATATTAGTGGATCAATCTTGATCATTAATTTTTATTTTTATTTTTTGCAGGGGTGGATTGGCTAATAATGCTGATGGAGAAGCTGATCATAGGTTTTCTCCAAATCATTTTCAGCCAAGGAAGTTGGGCACTTGGGATCACAATATGAATCCAATTTCAGCCAGTCATTCCGAGGATGATCGTGTTAGAGAAGAAGAGAATAGGGAAAACAGTATCTCATATCGACATGAAGATCATGAAGTGCTCTCGGGCACACGGGCGTCTCCATGGCCTCAGATCTTGCCTGCTTCGTCCCCTCCCAAGTCTTGTGTCACCAGCTCCTTGAATAGCAGTATCTTGGACTTCTCAAGTTCTAACAAGGCAACTCAATGGAACCAACATGCAGATAACTCATCTGAGGTATACTTTTGCAGCTCTATGTATGTGAATCACACGAAAGATCGTAGGTTGATTTGATTCAATTCTATGCGATTGTGCATTTGACCTTGAACTATTTCTTCATCTTGCTACCAGTGCAACAGCACTGCCATTGGAGGCGCTTCTAAGAAAGCTAGAGTTCAGCCTTCTTCAACATCGTCGCTCAAGGTAATAATTGTTGAGGATATGTGAGTATGTTTATTTACATCGACCGTGAAAAAAAAAAAAAAAGAATATATATATAAACAATCTATAATCCAATAATTTCTTAACATTAATTTCTTATCTCTTCTCCTGGTCTACAACAATCTTCCAATAAGACAAGACTCATTGTCGAGCAGATTGGTGGGATCTCTTATTGATGATCGTTCACTATCCTAACTACATTTTGATCCTTTGATCTCTATAACGCGCCAAACTCCCCCTCCCTCCCAGAGCAGAGCCTCTGCTGCAACCGCAAGGCAGTTTAAGTGCCGCTGTTGGTTAATTTGTAATGGTTAATCATATCGTTAAGTATTGAGGGCAATGATGTGCTAATTTTTCTCTTGTATTGCTCTCATGGAATGATGACTAGGTTAGAAAGGAGAAGCTGGGAGATAGAATAACAACACTTCACCAACTGGTTTCCCCATTTGGAAAGGTAACCCAAGAACTATCATCATTCCTTTTATTATTCCATTCCTTTGATTAGCTTCTTGTTGATCCAACAAGAAATATATTTGTAGTTCATGATGTACATGATGAGTACAGCTTTTCTCTCTTATACTAGCTAAGCCCTCATCAGTTGTTTATTCTTGCAGCCCATCATGAGAATCTTTGTCCTTGAAAGCGGTGTCTCATAGTAGTATATAAAATTAAGCTCACCTCCCCAGTGAAGCCCATTAGATCGAAACCTGCCCCGAACGTTTATGTTGGCTGTAAAGTAAAATTAGTGTCGATATATAATCATATGAAAATTGATATAGAAATTAATGTGACCTAATATTTATAACTATTTAAGTAATCATAAAACTAGTCCGAAGAAAAGAATCTCGATGTCTTTCTCTTTCTTTTGCTTTTGGCGTTGAGATTAAAATATCAAAAGGAGGTTGATAGATAATAGGTAGGCATGCATGTGTGGGTGAAGTGTGCAAGTATATCTGACAAGGAGTAGTACTGTGATGTTCATCTTTTTGCAGACTGACACAGCTTCAGTGTTGTTAGAAGCTATTGGGTATATCAGATTCCTTCAAGGTCAAATTGAGGTCATGCCCATATGCTCTCTCTACTCCTCCTTTTCCTCCATTCTTCTTCTTTCATCAAAGTATATAGTATAGATTAATAGTATTATATGTATGATCTAAATATTCGCCATGCTTATAGCAAAAGAATCAGTGAAGAGATGCATGCTTTGTACAGCATATCATGTTATTTGCGGACAGAGGCTGTCATGCTTTCTTGACATTCTTTAATTGGGCATACAAAGATAAAAGAATCGACCTCCCTTTTGGTGCAAAAGAATACTCTTGTTTCCATATTCTTCGCAGGGATTCTATGTTTGCAATCTCGAAAGTGTTTAATACTGATGCGACTCCCTAGGTTGTCTTTTCGGGCATACGGGTTTTCATAATAATCGATACGGATGTCGGAAATGTTCTTATGAGTATCAACTTTGAGACCCGAAATGTCTTCCTACATAACAATTTTATGGATGTTGTATGGATACATGTTTAACGTAAGATATGGATGTTGTAATATGGTTATCAATCAAGAAAGTCACATCTTAGATCATTAGATAAAAATCTTGCAACAACTCGTGGCCTTATCGATTTCTATTCTTGGTGCAGGCACTGAGCTCTCCATACATGGAAATCGCTTCTGACAAGAGTCAACATCCTGTAAGTAACATAAGTTCACTTTCTAGTTATAATTTTACATGTTTTCATCCTTGAGAATAATGTTACATGCATATGTTACCGATTGCATGCATATCTTTGATGCTCTAACTTGATGAGTTCATGATTAGAGTGAGAACCAACATATATAATTAATCTTACAACAATAGAATAACGTTGGGCGGCGAGCCGGTTATATTTTCCAATCAAGGAGTCCATCTTTCATTAGAGCGTGCGAATCAAAAGAGAAAAGAACATCTAGAAATACGATGAATTATATAGAACCGGGGGTTCGCGACCATTATAAGAAAATACGATGCATGATGGATTAAATATAAGGGAACAAATTGGTATATTGATTCCCTGGACTGGAATTATGTTCCTCATAGGTACTGATGCATTTTTCACTTTCTAATTCCTCGTGGAAAATTATATAATACTAGCTCTAAGGACTTCGTTAAATGTTTACTTTTCTCTTACTTTTTCTATTTCTTTTTCTTAGCTTTTGTAGGATTCCTTCTAAAAAGAAGAGGACTCACTTTTGATTTCCTTTTTTATTGTAGCAAAGAGTAGTTTCTTTAGTACTAAATATTACTCTGTCCCAATTTATTCATAATACTTTTTTTTTATCAGTTTTAATTTATTTGTAATCTTATTATTCTTTCTTTATTTGATGATCAATTTATATTAATAATATAATCAAACTATCATATCATCTTTTCCCTCTTTTTTCATTCTCTCTTCTAAACCTCATTTATATTTCACTATCACTAAAAAAATATTCTTACTTCATTAAATTCTATGAAAATTCAATAAACACATAAAACCGCATGTTGGATCAAATGGTTGCAATTAAAATAGGACGGAACGAGTAGCAATTAAATTATTATACTTATCTAAGGATGGCCACCAAAGTATTAGTGGCAAATCATATTACTAGGAAATAGTAGGTACTTCTTGTTTGATAGGAAGATTTTCAAAATGATAATGCAATCTTCATGAGGTATGAAAATTAAGATTTAGATATCGTCTTAATATCCTCCTCAAAATTAATAATTCCGCCTTCTCTTGGGGTTTAAAGTATAATGATTCTTCTTTCTTTTTTCTTTTTTTATGGAAAGCAGTCACTTGTCGACAAATACAAAGTTATATGATGAGTTTGATGAAATCTCTTCAATTAAGATAATCATTATAAGTTGTACAAAATAATGGAAATCTACAGGTAATCAGATACTAAACTCATCATTATAAGTTGTTCCCATTTGTTTCTCTAGTATATTGATTATGCTCTTGAAAAGTTGGACTTATTTTAGAGCAGATCTTTTTGTTCTCACGTTGAAAGTAATTGCATGCCAACATTTAGGTTGCTAATATTTGTTCCTTGAGTTGAAATGTTGATTTTTTTTTAACCGAACAAAATCGAAATGATGATGACCTAATCAATTTGTCACCCAATCATGCATGGATATGATAAGAGGAAACAATTCAAATACTCTTAACTAACATCTATGAAACTGTTGGAGTATTAGGAGTAAAACCATACTCCATCTGACTTGTTTTAAATGCAATATTTTGATCCGACAT